>CM034005.1:25009776-25087724 GCA_019603395.1 Cyrtorhinus lividipennis | reverse complement strand
GCAAACCGAGTACATCGACGACGGCAACTATAATCGCTTAGGTGGACGGGCAGGGGAACGTACAAGTTTTTGTGGTGGGTGTGGTACCGCCCCTCAAACGGCAACACGAACTCCGGCGTATAAGGCATTGCTAAAATACACAATAAATTAATACGAAGTGGCCCACCTAAATCGCAAGGTAATTCGGAGAATGCCTGAATCATTCAAATCAAAAGGACAAAGGAGTGGCATTGACGACGAGCTCTTGCGCTGAGGGCGGGCCCGGAAAGGAAACAGGCTGAGGAACTGTGCAATGGGACGAGCTCTTCACATTGGAAAAGTAAGGGGGAGGTAGCAGTTAGGTGCATGAGCGCTAGCCCCAAACAAGTTCAGGAGTCGAAACTAACTCCAGGAGTAGGAACGAAAGAGACGTGGGATATGAAACATGGTAACAAATCAAAATATCGGAAAAAGGGGTATTAAGAAACAAAACAGGCAGTGAAACTGGGAGGGGCGAATAATATCAGATAGCAGGTGACTAGTGGACTGGGACGAACGCCAGCTAGGGCAAAATAATGTAGTTTTGCCTACCAAGCCAAGCCGCAACTGAACGAGGAGGTTCGCCTGAACGCCGCACTGAATGTGAGTAGTTCACAAACTCGGGAGCAGCCATTTGAACTAGTTCGCTTTCGCGAACGACCCATCTCTAATATTCGCCTCGATTTGATTGCGTGCGCATCATTGTGACCGGACTGTAACCTCGCTTAATCTGTTTCGATCTCCTTCCTTGCGGCTGCTTCTAGTACTCCCCGTTGCCGCTAGGGCCAAGTAGTAGTGAAGGGGGCCTGAATGAGACCCACAAACCGCAGGGTATGAGAGATAAGGAAAAAGCTCGAGGTCGTAGTCAAGCAGGCGGAGATTACTGATACCCAACAACAACGCACAGCAACTCGGACCCATGAAGCGATGGGAGGACAGAAAGCAGATGTTTTCACGGGAAAAACAGCGATGGGAGGGAACATAATTATGTGCTTGTTTCCATTAGCCTCCCTCAAAATGGATCCGAATGACGGGCGAACAGCAGTGAAAGGAACGTGGATATGCGCTCAGTAAAAATGCATAACAGACATGGATTCGATGGTTAGCTGAAGAACAACCTAACCAAAAACGTGAAGACCTGACATCAATTTTCGGTAGATCGAGGCTTGCTAAAGCTTATACGACTATTTTTGAGTTTCGAGAGGACAATTGGGGTAGGTATTAGTTAGAAATTATTAATATTATAATACGATATTCAGCTATAAAATGGTGTACATTGTAATAGTTTCTCGTTGAAACCCAAGGATAAACGACTTTGAAGAGAAACTCGAAGTCAAACACATCGTGATTTTTTGTATAGACATCCTTCCGGGATTCTCAGTGTAAATCAGTGCATGGCATGCATCCGTTCGTACTTGAGGTTGTTGTCCTTGAGTGAAAGTATCCCCTTTAGTTATGCATGCTGCTATTTTGGGTTTTGGAGACCATAATCGTCGATTGCTCGATAAGAGCGCATACGTGTTCTCAAAGTAAAAATTACGGTAGAGGTAACCCGCTTCTCGAAACTTCACCTCTATCGTAGTTACTTCCGAATGGAAATTTGCTGATAGTGCAGGGGAAGCGTTTCGTGTTGTTATTCAGGCCAACTGACATCTAACGTTATAGTGGGCACCCCCTGTCCTTGGATGTCTGGAAGAGTTACTAACCCTCTGTTTTTTTCCGAACTTAAAAGTGTCAACTGTTGCAGGTCTCTGAGATCCCATGGAGGAAGCAGACGAATTCATCACCGTCGTTCCTCCGTGGAAAATGGAATCAACGCACCAAGTGTGAGGAGTGGGTGAAAATTCGACCTGTTTGAACACTAAAAAACGCTGCAAATTCTTACACGTTGGTTATTCCTCGGACCAGGCGCATGGAACTCATTTCTCATCATGGGAAATGGGAAAAAGTGGGTGCGCGGGTCCCGACCCATTCCATCGATTCAGGATCCAAATTGGTAAGAAAAAAATACCGCCGGCGAGGAGGGGGCTGGGCAAGTCAAATTGATACTTAATGGTTTTGGTTGGTTATTCATTAAATAATAAAGGTATGTTTTCATGCAGAAAGTCAATCTCTGATTCGGCCCAAAATTTCATTCTGGACATTTTAAGGAGTCAAGATCAAAATAAGCAAATGTCCGTCCTCCGTTCGCTGTTTACGCCGATTATGGTAGTAGAAAGTTTTCTAAAAATCTGAAATTTTGTTCAGGGACCCATTTCCGGCTTCAGTTGGTCCTTGAAACATTTCAGCCCGATCGGATCAAATTTGTAGGGGGTAAGGATCAATATAATGTATTTCCTAAAAGGATTTTCGAGATTTTTGGCAATCTAGGCGAACGGGGTATCATTTTCGACAACATTTCGGACGCTGAATCCGATGAAACGGGCCCAGGACGATTGGCAGTTATGGGTCAGTTATGGGTTGGGTGAGGGGGGGGGAGAGGGTTTCTAGTACCTAGGCGTGTGGGGTTTCATTCCTTTCCTTTGGTAGTAGAAAATTTTCTAAAAATCTGATTGGTCAGGGGTCCCCCTCTACACAGGTTGGTCCTCAAAACGTCGGACAAAATTTATTTGAGGGGGAGGGGGGTCAAAATAAATATTTTGAAAAATGGATTTTCGAGATTTTCGGCGATCTTGGGGTGTGGGGTATTGTTTTCCACTAATTTTTGGAGTTTTTGACGCTGAATCCAATGAGATGAGGAAGAGTTCATGGGTTCAGGGGTATCTATTCACCTAATTCGATTGTGTGTTTTCGAGATTTCCGGTTAATATAATTTTAAAAACCAGAATTTGCAGAGATGTTTTTTTTCAATTTTTTTTTTTTTTCTAGTTTGCACTTTTATCTTTGTGTATCGAGCACACTTCTACCTATCTCAAGTATCAAGTATCATGGTCTCATAACCCAAAATATCCGTCGCCGTGTCGACTCATGGGCCCCAAATCTACTCTGGCCAGGCACTGATGTTTTAGCTATAAGACGACTAAATCGTGGTTAAATCGAAATTCAGATCATTTAGACTGGGCTCGGGAGAGAACAAGGAAGGGGGTGAGGGAGGAAGCGAGTAATTTTGGGTCAGCGTGCGGTGGCGAAGGGCCGAGAGAAACCGGATCGATGGTGGCGGGGGGGAGGGGGCTCGGAGCTAACGAAGCGAGCGCAGTGAACGTTTGCGCAGAAGGTCGACCGACGAGAAACGCCTTCGCTCGTGTGCGGTGAACTAGTACGAGTTGAACCGATGGACGTGACCACGTTAATTCGCGGAGTTCGGGCCCGCGAGCCACTTTGGGATCGTAAACACAAATTCTACCACGACAGATCCGTCACGATGGCCCACTGGGACGAAGTCGCGCTCCTCGTTGGAGTCGATTGTAAGTAACGCGTCCTCGCAACAGGCCCGACAGTCTGTTTCTGACGTCATACGACGAAGGCCCAGTCGAATGCCCAGTGGGAGAGAACGGGAACCGCAATAATGCGCGGATTATTCAACCGGTCGCTTTTTAAGATGTTTCGATGTCGATTCCACTCGATCCTCTACGATCGATGTTTTCAGCCGTGTTGAACTATCGATAGCCGGGCAAGGTCACTCCTCTCACCCTCCACAAACAAAAGCATTCCTCAATTCGTTGGCGATTGGCCGGTCGGTGACCGATTATGAACGCACATTACCCCTGAGAAACAAGATTTTGTTGAGTAGATAGCGATCATTAAATTTAAATTTTACCAGACCCTTTTCACACAGCATAGTAGGGTAGCATTTGTAGGTACCTACAAACCTTCAAAAATAGCGGGGGAGACCTACAGGCGAACTGTTCTCTTATTTGATTTTCCTGTGATTTTAGTTGGTTATTTCTTCTTATTTTCTGGGCGTTTCAAGGTGCCTAGATCAAAATAAGCAAATGTCCGTCCGACGTACACATGGGAGAGTTCTTGTTAGTCCTTGCCGTTTTCGGTAGTAGAAAATCTCCTGAAATTTTTAAATTTTGGTCAGTGACCCATTTCCGGCTTTAGTTAGTCCTCGAAACATTTCAGTCCTATCGGACCAAATTTGTGGGGGATAAGGGTCAAAATGTGTATTTCATAAAATGGATTTTCAAGATTTTGGCGTGTGGGGTATCATTTTCGACTAAATTTTGGACGCTGAATTCAATGAGACGGGTCCCGGAACAATTGGCACCCACTGGAAGTGGATATGGGTCAAAATGGGTACCTATGTATCTATTTCAAAATTAGGTTTTCGAGATTTTCTGTACCTAGGCGTGTGGGTTATAATTTTCAATTGAATGTTGGATGCTGAATCGATTAGAATGGGTCTGGGACACACCACTGTTTTCCCCATTTTCTCCACTCTACTAGTCCGAGGAATAACCAACCCCTGTGAGTTTATCTTATTACTACGAGCTACCTGCCCGAGATTCACACCCTCTAAATATACATACCACGGCGACCGAGCACGAACTAAAACAACAGATTTTTCATCTCATCAGTAATGAAACAGGATGAGAAAAAATCACCACTGGCCTTTGGACGCATCATTCGAGTGTTTAGTCAGTTGGATGGTTAAATGTTACGTTCAACTACGATTTAAATAATAATGCAGCAAATCCATTCAATGGTTTCAGTGTCAGACATTTATTGGAAAGACGTCCCAGAAACATGCCAGATTCCAAAAATCGTCCGAGATCCAAAAATTGTCACCTATACCCTCACGAAATTCGGGCCGATCGAGCTGAAATGTTTCAATGAACAACTATTGCCGGAAAGAGGTCCCTGACCAAAATTTCAAATTTTTAGAAACTTCTCCGCTCCACCAAGTAGCAGGCAAAAGGTGCGGTGGCGGACGGGGTAACTTTTTTATGTTGACATCATGAAACGCATACCTACTGAGAAATTTTGGGGCCAGTAGGGGAGGTTTAAACCTCCATGACCTTGGGCATGATTACATAGGTATCTTTCAAACAAAAACCAACAATAATTACTTGACTTTTAGGCATAAAATTGAATCAACTAATGTAACCCGTCGGTAAGTTTTCTCTAGAAAAAAAAACCCCGGACCCAATAATTACCAAAAATTTACAAGACCCCTAGAGTAGGTAATTTGAGACGTGGAAAAAAGTTTAAAATGTTGGTTGAAGGTGTTTGATACTTTAATAAACCAAATGGACGATTAATGAATTATTATTTTATTTTATTTAGCGGAAACGGCCCGCACGAAATGGAAAGGTCTGCGAGACACGTTCAGAGGTGAGTTGCGAAAACTTCACAAGACGGTCCTCATTGGGAAGCCTCGCACATCCACAAACTGGGAGTACTTCGAGGAGATGATGTTCGTTAAGGACCAAATCTACTCAAACAAGAGACATCTGGATGAGCTGGTGAGTTGGGTAGGTACTCGCTGGACGAATGTCTTGGACGGTCTTACTATAAAATATCGTTGTACGAAACGTTAGGGCATTTACGCCTACACGGATCTCAATTGGCATTTCAATTTTTGATCTTCAAGACATCCTTCGCCCTTAAATTGCAGGTTAGCAAAAAACGGAAAAGCCCCCAACCTGTCACCACTCCCTGAACTTCTTCCAAGCGATCTGCCCAAAAGCCAATCAAAGAAGAACCAGATGCGACGACGAGAAGTCCAGACAGCCCCAAATCTACTGTTACCATCGAGTCAGCTCAATACAAACGCCTCAAACTCAACGACTCGACAGACGTCAATGAAATAAAGAAAGAAACGGCTCTCGACGACGACGATTTCAACTTTCTCATGAGCCTGTTGCCTCAAATGAGATGCCTCCCGACAACGCGAAATCTATTCGTGAGAATGAAAATCCAAGAGATACTCTACAAAGAGATGGTGTCTCCCGGTTCGGATAACGAACTCCGGTCAAATTTCGAACATTAACTGCTGTGCGTTGTATATAATATGCGAGTATTTTTGTTAAATTGTAAATATACGCCGTTTTGGGAAAACTTATTTTATGCGTAGGAAAGAGACAAAGCGAGGGCATGAATGATTTTAATGTCCGCCTGCACATCACAGCCTTCCAGCTTACATTTGATATAACCACGATTCAATATTTCGTCTCATTTTCGAGGAGAACCAATACGTATACGCATAACGTACAAATCCACCTCACTAGATATATAAAAATTACAACACTTCACAACTATATGTTATTCTGTTCCTTCATTTACAATAAATTACAACACTCGCCATTATCATCAATCTAAAACGCAGTCAACAAAATCAATATTGTCTTCAATGGCTACGCTAATATGTACATAAATCAGTACGGTAATAAATTGCACATGAACGACTGGTGAAAATAATATTTTATCTAGCTACGTATGTACATGACGTTAACAGCAACATTTACCGATATTGAGGCACAGGAGTAGATGAAATGTGAAGCGTGCGACCATCTAGGCCGCCTCGTGCGCTCATACGACGGTGACTAGCGACTTGATTCATTTAATTTGTATTTTAATTGAATGTAATTTCCACGGACTAAATTATTCTGTGAGATTGGATTCTCTAAACTATTGAATAAATTACGCGTCCGATCAAAATTGATCTGTACGTATCGTCTCTAGAAATAAGACAACATCGTTAGGACGAATTTCAGTTATAATTACTATTAGTAAAATGGCACGTTTGTAATTTAAAATCTACGAATGAGCGAAATTCAGCTTCTAATAACCAAGAGTGACTCCGTGCGGTACAATAATGTGATAAATAAGGATTTAACAAACTGTAACATGAGTAGTTGAAGGCGTGAGGATACATAAATTTCAGGAAGGATACCTGTCGACACATAGTGGCCTACTGAATCACCAACTCTTTACCCGGTATTGTACTCAAGGAGGCTTTGCATAGTTCGTAAACATAACAGTAGAAGAGTGATGTCACTAACAAAATTAAAGACGTTCAGTTTTCTGACAAGAGAAATTGAAATCACTAGAGAGTTGGTATAGTTGGACAAAATATCACGAGCCCTACCCGGAGATTTTTGTTGAAAGCCTCTAAGTTCAAACTAGATGTAATTTAGCGCTCCAAGCAGCAAATGAGAAAAGCAAGTGGCCTCATCCAACATGGTTCGCTCTAAACTCATCACGTCCAACACCACAAGAGAGCTCTGCAGTTCATTTTACTTTACTATTGGGCTGGCACAAACTGCATCATGAAATGGCCAAATATTGAAAACAGGATGCAGGTTCTATACATAATTTGATTACGAGTAGAGCAACAAATATGTCTCATTTTGTCACAACCATTGCATCGCCCATAATGGTTGCAAGAAACTAATAACTCACAATGTTGCATTATTGCTGAAAAAAATCCAATTGCAGATGGAATTTAATAACAATTTTTCCATGCGCGTACTTAATAACTATTTTAATCTCAATTGACCTGAATGGTAATTTATTCCCAAGCATGATATTGCACAGTGGCCCCGTAGGGAATTAAACAACTAGGCTCGAAAATACCGAGCGGAGAGTGATGGGTTTTCACTCACTGTTAAATCTGTGGAGTTCAAAGCAGTTCTACAGAATGATGGCGGACTAAAAGTCAATTTAATAATTTCAACTGTCTATGGATTATTATTTGAATGGATCGAACAACTTGACGTTAGTACCTGGGAAAAGTACGGTTAGACCGAACGTGTCTAGAAATCCTGAGGAAGTACAAGTTTATTCAAGGGTTCGACTTCGTGGAGTATAACTTGTCTACAAGGAATTCTACGAGTCAAATGTCGTCGATTGATCAGTTTAGATGAGATTGTCACCTATTTTGAGGCCTATTAGGAGCAGTCAACCCATCGGAGCACAAAACCCAGGGTCAATTCTGTTTAATCTCATTTTGTTATGCCTCTCATTCGGATATCTTCATAGGGAACCCACAGAGCATAGATTTGGCCATGTCAACTGCCCTCAATAAAAACGAAATATTGATCGTTTTAAAACGTTACTGCTATTTCTCGCTAGTAAAATTGGGTTGAGAGAGACACATTTCAGAGTCACGTAGTCTGAATGAGGAAGGTAAATATGGGCTACATATCTTGGGGTGACGCAGCAGTGATGACATGCACCTGAGTGCCCTTGCAGGCGTTAGTACACCTGGCCTGCGTTGAACTGTTCTAGGTGTGGATGATGATCTCCGCGTACATCTGAAATGTGAAATTTTAATTCATTTTAACGCGAGTTTTTACTCGATTCAGAACAGACGTGCCCAGATCAGGGCTGTTCAGAGTCTGATCATTAGTATATTTCTGCTGAATAATTTCTTTCTAACAACTTCCTGACTGGTGGGAGACTTAACAGCAAAGAATGCTCCTGGCATTTTCATAATTCATGCTGGCGTAGTAGTCAGTCCACCCCCTGGAGGCATCCAATTTGTACGACAGAAGGCTCTAAAGGTGGATAAAACAATTTTCCAAATTTGGTTACAAGGGCCAAGAGGCTCTATAACGAGACTCATCTACCTTTTCTGAAAAATTATTTTGTACAGGTTATAACCTGTTTAAAAACAGCGCAGGCGGTAACCCCCTCAGAGTGGGTAGGGCAGAAGGAATTGGTTTTTAAAATGGCTGATCCGACCCTGATCTTTAGTAACCTTCCTTTTGGTCATTGAATTTCATCAGAGCAGTCAGAAACGTCATCAGCCAGGGAGAGGCTGGCTCTCATGCTGAAAGGTGGCTGAGTATGCAAGAAGCCACTGCTATTCTCATAATTCATGCTCGGTGGGAGAGCTTAAATGCTTCAAAACCATTCCACACCTCCTAGAGGCATCATAGATTCCAAGTCTTATAGATGGGTAGACAAGAAGACAAAATGGTGAACTTACTGTTGTTCAGCACTGCTTTTGGATTGGCAGGTATATATTTACTCAACCTGACATTAGGAAGAGGAAGGAAAACCGTTAATTAACGGCATCACATCAACAGTGACAGTCTGCAATTTGTCTTTATCATCCCACATGAGAACACCTGTTAATGAAAATAATATAAGTACAGTGGAGTTTGACAATAGTTCATTCTACAAGTGATAAAAAGGGAGGAAATATACCTGCTTGCTTTTCCACAAACAGCCCACATGTTACGCTCAGCAAACACTTCGTACATGAGGCTCGACTCGTGGCAATTGTTGGTCCGAGAAACTTTGATGAGGAGTTGGCACACTGTGCTGACACGACAAAACTCCGAACCGCGTCCTGGTTCCACCTTACACTCTACCACGTACAACGTCTGAAATGATTAAGCCGTTAATATACCGAAAATTTAACCGACGAAAGCAGATGAAGAAAACACTCACCATAAAGTCGTTCAAATCGAAGCAGCATTTGTACGGTATGGGACAACGCAATTCGGAGTCGTCGTCCGGCTCGTACAGCAAAGAGAATTCAGTCTTGATAGGAGTCAACTCGAACTTGTTCCCAAATCGACTTGCCAAATGTAGTTGGCGTTCTTTTCAGTGCTCACCAACTGCAGAAGAACAAACTGTTGTAACGTAACAGTGCCAGAGAAGGACGCGATGACAGCCTATGATGTATTTGCTTTCTATTTGCATACGTAGTAACAGTTCGGTATCAAACTCACAAATGGTTTTGAGGAGGATTACAAGGTGAAACGGTAACGTTCGTTGAACCCAAGACAGTTAATGAAGGATCGTGGATTTTTATCATTTGCGAACTAAGGCCAATCACAGTCACGCAGACAAATTTTCTCCTTTTGGCCGATTGGAGTTTGAGCACAGCGTAGAGAGCGGGTTGGAGCTGAAGAGAAATCATTTCCTCTTCGTTCGACCAAGGCGTCCTTATTGAGATCTATGGTCAACAATTATTAGTTAAGTAAAAAGGATGCGAGGATATATTAAGTAGGTAATTAGGCTCAAAACAATCATTGAAATGCTCCAAACCTATTCAGTTTCTGGTTAAGCCCCCGAAATGCACTGGAGCAAGGGCATGTTCAAGCATTTGTATAAAATAAATAAGAGCCACGATTGGAAACGTGGCAATTGAGTAAGACGAATACGTACACTGTGGACGATAGCTCCAGTTTGTTTGTACGATGGAAGCGTTGCGTGGATAAGAAGTGGCAAATTGAAAGTGCTATTGGGTAAAATTTCCGGTAATTCTAAGGTCAGTTGGTTATCCATACTCTCGTCACTGGAGCTTTGCTGCATCGTTAACCCTTCGGTAGATCTGAGTTGAAGATCACTCCCCTGCAACAGGAACAGCAATGATGAAAAAGAAGTATTGCCAGCACAAACGCTGCTTAATTAATTTTTAATATGTACAAGTTTAAAGAGCCTACCTGAGGAATATGGTAACCTTGCGATGTGATCTGAAGTATAGCTGTTTGTACCAGGCCAGCGAGGAGCTCTGAGTTGTTGGTCAGCGCAATCGTCGGTAATGTATGCACAACTTCAAACTGTATTTTTTGCTGAGGCGGCAATGAAAGCAGTTCAAAACGATCCAACAACATGACGCTGAATTGATTCAGTCGATAAATTCCGGCTTCGGCTCACCTGTCGAAATTGTTTATTGCAATGAAGCGATTCAAAATTTTGTCCACACAAGATACAAGTATACGAAATATTCTAAAAATTACCACAGATGAGAGGACGACGGTATTCGGACCAGGTTTGAGCGTTACTTTGTGGCATACTAGTGAACGGGTGCAGTCCGATTTGGCGACGGTAGAAATCTTTCTGTACTTCCCATGTGTGCTGTCAGTTCTCCTAAAGGAATTTCTAAAGATCAGCATTAGTTCATCACAATTTTTCCGCCACAGAGGAAAACAAAAACAAAAAAACAAAAATTATAGGAATTTTGTATTGGATAACCAAAACTTTTAAATGCGCCGAATGTCTATGTATTCCGTTTCTTGATTCGACTCAATTTTTGCAAAACAATAACCGTTCATTTTACGTGAAAAAATCATATTTTTAGCGCGTATTTGAACATAAAATAACATAGGATTGTTTATAACTCTCTATTTTTTCTCACTTTTTATTTAAACAAAAAACCGTGAAATTAACGAATTTTGGTAATTACTCCACAAATATTAAGTCGAATCAAGAAACGGACAGCATGCATATCGTGAATCAGCGCTGAAAAACAATGAAAATTCATGTGCCACACATTAGAGTTCACCAACAACCACTATTTGACATTTTTGGGGTTGCGCAAACTTTGCGTGTTCGCAGAACCGGTTGCGCGCCATAAAAGAAATTGATTGAGAGATCAAATATTTAAATGATTCATCAAATCGTTCAATGAAAAAAGTATTCATTCATTCAAAAAACATTTAATTTGGGAAGATTCCGAATCTGTAAAAAAAATTGGTGTTCCGATTTTAAATAAGGAAGGGCATGATTACGCAGTTGCGCGAGGGGCGCAATATGACATTTGAGATCCTAGCAAAAAAATATATATGAAGATTCAAAAAAACATTTTTTTTATTTACTCTCTTCTAGTCAATGTTAGGAGGGGGAAACCCGTGAGACATCCTGTATTATTTATTCGTATTTGACGGGTTGCAATTCTAACCTCGATGATGGGCAAAAAATCCAAAGTTTTGGACACGGACCTTCTATTAGAGAATAATGTGTATAATATTCAGCCTGTCTAACGAGGGGAGTTCTGAGCCAAAATAATCATTTATGATTAACGGTGTATCCCTGCATCAGCGTGTGGAAATAGGGTTAAAACGTTGTTAGGCACATCTACAGTACAAAAGAAATCTAGGTATAAAAAGACATTTTAGCTTTTGAGGGGCTTTTGGTCAAAATTTCGAAAAGTATGACGAACGGTGAATCGAACGGAGTCGACCTCGGACAAATGTTATCTAATGAGCAACAAGAAAATTAGCGGAACACAGAACAGACGTACCTGACGACAGACTTCTGGTTCTTTATCTCCACATTGGCAAAAGCTAAGCTTTTATCTTGTTTGTAGTCCAATCTAACAGCCAGTGGGAAGCCTCAGAAGGAAGGGGTTGGTAGGAGCTAAGCTACCTTTAGATTTCCTAAAATATTCAAATAATTTTGTTAGTTGGTCGATGGACGCACGGCTGAAACACAAACCAAATCTCGTCAAATGACTGACTAACTTTTGATTATTATCGACGGAAGTCACGATGTCTTTTGTCGTTTTTAAGGCCGTGATGGGATATGGCGGCGGATATTGTCGAAATCGCCGTCTCGACCGGAAGATGACTGACGAGTTCAACGGTTGCAGTGACTCTTGAACTGCCAGGGTCGACTTGAACGCTCACGTCATGAAGCGTCACACATTCGGCCAATGAACCGCTCCAAGGAGGATCTGAAAAGCAACGTTGACAGTAAAGTGATGCACGAGGCCACGACTCACAGTCAACTTTGAAAACGAAGGTTCAACCTGGATTAGCGGTTTCCAAAATTGACTTCATGTTGTCGTAGTGAGTCAGTCTCGTAGGAAGATCCAATTCCAATGTACACGCTAATGACAGACACATTTTTGCGTATCTGAAACAATAATTTATGTCGTCAGAATCAATTTTCAGCATTAAAACAGTCGTAACTTTTACTTTTTCTCCAATTCAGTGTTCAAACAAATTGTTTTCCAATAATACATCTTTATCAGTTTTTTTCCTAGTTGTGCCTCTTTTACAGGCCATAAGCCAAATCACTGACTGATGAGTGATGTACCAAATCACTCACTTGAGAGTATCCTTCACTTTGAGGTAAGACTGAGCTGAATGAAGGCGCGCAGTGGCCGTCAGCTGTTTCCAACCGTCTTGCTCGTAGCAGTGAAGGGCGTTCTGGAGGAAGGACGTGGCCGTCGCATGGTCTTCAATGCTCCAATAGAATTTAGCCAAATCAAACCCTAGATTCTTCGCCGATCTTGCCCGACCGATGTGCTTGTACGTCCCCATCGCGAGTTCTGACAATTCCTAAGTAGCAAACCATAACCGTGAGAAATGCAATTTCAAAAATAAAAGCAACAAGTTCCAATAACGTCACTTACTAGGTACTGTTTGGTAAACTCCTGTGAATTTGATAGGGCTCTCTTCAGTTTCTCGACTGGCTTGGCGTTTTCTTCCAGCAAACCAGAAAATATCTGTACCGAAGTGTGGATTTGCTCGCTGGTTTGAGTCTGTCCTGGCATCAATCCACAAAGCTGTCCCAATTCTTCAAGCTGCCAAACAAAAATTGAATATTAAGCAAAACCAAGACCAAACAGTAAAAACGTATTTAATCATTTCAAAATTTGAAGCAAGTAATGACAAGAACGTCAAAAAATGAAACCTTTTGCCGAGCGTAAGCCCATATCCCAGCGGTGAATTTAGAATAGGACTCGACGTGGGCAGTTTCTTTGTAATTCTCACAGATTTGAAGTATTTCCAAGCAGGACAGGAATACCCAGCATGCGGATGCGCCTTGGGTGATGGTGACTTCCAGAGAGGACAACTCGCGGATACAGTTGTGCAGGTAAGGGAGAGTTCGTTCCGCTATCTGCGATGTCAATTAATTAGAAATCTCCAGCACAATCCTTTGTGTCAATATAAATCCACTGATTTTGAATTCACTTACTTCTGAAGGCTTGTTGGCGTACAGTAACATTGAACACTGTCTAGAAAATAAATAATTTCTAAACTGAAGAAGTGACGCTGCTCCTTTCTGCAGACGAGCTCTTTCCTTCAAGTTGAGCCCGTTTGAGACAGCCAACCCATCCCATGAGTCCAGAGGCAGTTGGAATTGTTGCAGCCATTCGGGAGTTTCTGAAATAGTAATAATTCACGTTAACTACGTACAAATTGCACTTACACTGAAGGCCAAAAGCTCGTTAAAATTTCTCACCACCCATGTTGAAGTTGAGAACAAATTGCGTGAATAAAGCGTCTAATTCATCATACTGGACGAGAGCTTCTTCATACACTCCTAACATCTCTAGCACAAATGCCAATTCTTCCTGTAAAATAAACATTGGAAATTAGACTCATTCTAGAAAGTCCACTTGGAGGCTGTTTCCAGTTTTATCGTAATAGGATTTTTAAAAAATTATTTTAAAATGATATTCACCTGGAGAAGGAAATATTTGGTGAAGCTCCATCCGGCTTGAATCCTCCGTTCTCGTTGCTTTCTAATGATTTCTTCGAATTTGACCAAAGTTCGGTCAAAGGCCGTTAACAGTAGGAGACGAGTATTGACCACCAGAGCTCTCCAAGAACCAGCATAGCGAGAATCAGACTTCAGGGGATTGATAACTACAAGACACCTGTAAGATAAAACATAGATTGAACTTTATTTCTACTAGCAGTCCATTCTGCCTCTAAGGACCTAGAGCACACAATCATCCACTCAAGGATTACCATGAAGTTAGCTGCAGGTGGCTTTTCCTGCCACCAGGAATGACTGGGTGGCTGCGCAACAACGGTATCAACATCAGGACCCCCCTAAGTTCAATTCTAGACGCTTCAAATAACGATATGTAGACAAAGGTAGGGCTCAGATCAGCATCTCCTGTACGCAACCCCTGATACTGGGACGCTCACTTATGAAGGGCAGGATTATCACCTGTCTAAAACCCTTGCTAAGTTGACCAACAGTCTTGGTGGGGCATTTGGAGAGATCGTTCTCATCTCTAAATTCTATGATTGTCTAAAATCGTCTTCTATCAAATCAAAGGTAGGAGAGGTTCACACACTCACCTGTCAGCATGCTTGGAGCCAAAGTCACTTTTGATCTTATCAAACACTGTAGTGCGAGGTAGAAGTTTATTTGTCTTACGGAAATCGTACGTTTCCACCAATACGATCATCCAAGTCGCTAAGATTATGTTGGTTCAATACCCGCATCCAAGATTCGATGTCCTCCCGAACGTTCGCTTTATACGTGTCCACATCCTGTAAATTTTAACATTCGTCGCCAACACATTCAAAGCGCGCCAAAATCACTTCACAACAGTCAAATACTCACGGAACATTGTGTCCAGTAAGTGTGGAATAAAGGTTGGTCGATGAGGTGATAATCAGTTTCTTTGGGAAGGATGTCTTTCGTGAAAGGGAGAAATGAGGCTGTGACGTTGACCACTTTTATAGCTCGACCGTATGCTCGTCTCCATTCTGTCGGCTCGTTGGAGAGAGATGTGGACAGCGTTGCTTCCAAACTAACGAATAAGTCCTTATCGCCAGCATCTGAGGAAGAATTCCTCACATACTCAAAACTGATTTTTTTAAATGTACATAATAGAAGTAGGACAAATAAATACGTGCCCGTAGAGGACATCAAACTTACAAGTCACGATCGGTTTACGATCCGTGATGTTGATTTCTGACTTTTGCTGGTTAGCTCCGTTCGTCATCCTGTTGTCACTCATTTTCCGAATTGAATTCCGGAATGGAACTATCGACGAGACATCGATGAAACATTCTCACGTGACACTTTGGTCATTGAGCACCCGATTGACACATCTCCTCACCCATCTGATGGCACCTACATGACGTTACAAGGAAGAATTCTCAACGGGAATGCGACGTAAGTAATCAACAGCGGATAAATCTATTAGGCACACGGGATCGAATCACATCGAACTTGATCCACAAGGTTGCTTTATCAAAAAAGTCACTTTTGGATTACCAGCACATTTTAGTTGAATTGCTATTACTACGATGATGATAAGTAATCATAAAAATATTGAATGTGGAAAAGTTCATTAGTGAGCATAAACCAACGTTATTCAGTGAAATCAGTGCCACTTATCACTTTTTCTCTATCAATTCATCATCGTCTTGTTCTTCGTGATGGAGTTTGGGAAGCAAGATTTGGAAATTAAACATTGTTTGTTCTATTGTAATTTTCATGAAACTTGCCTTGGAATCAAAAGGAGAAAACAACCACAAAAGACACGTCTACTATTGTGCATAATTCCAAATAAAATTGTTACCCATGGAATCAGCTAATATGTAACAAAAATCGAGATCTATAAAGATCGATACATCGATGTGAGCTCTAATCCAACTATCATTGAAGCCCATCCCTCTCGTTATCATTTTATATCGTGATTCGTGATAATGTGATATCGGAATTAGGACGTACTGTTGCGGCGAAACGTAAGGCTGGTCCTGATACTACTTTTTGTTTTACTTATTTTCCTTCAGCAAGGCATGAAGGAATCTCTTTCATGAGTGAGGGATGAATGTAGGGTAGAGGTCAGTCTGACACATTTCCCTAATGCTCTGTACACTCTAGTAGATATGTTCTGAGACCTAAATCGCAACATCTCTCGAGTGGTAGACTATAAATTAGTGAACTATGTAAAAATTGCACAAAGAGGAAATTGGAAACCTCTAGTTCGAATGTGATATCGTACTTACAATATCGAGAGTTCTTGAAATGCACTCACTGCAATATCCTAGTACATCATGATGAACTGGAAGACTGAAACTAAAATTAATGCCATTAACGGTCTCAGGACCGCGACTTGACGGTTTACATAGACAAATCGCGCTATATGGTCCACTGGTGTGTACGAGGCTCACTTGTAAGTGACAGTAACACGACCGTAGTCTCATGCTAGGCACTCATATGTAGCTGACTTCCACCATCGCCGACTATGGCAAATCCAGACTGAACTAATGGCAGTTCTCGTTACTTGAAAATCTCTTTTCCTATAATTAGGTTCAACTAGTAGACTTACCTATGACGAGAGCAGAGAACCCTCATAAATATATTTCTGCCATACGCCCTCAAACTAGGTCTACTCGTGCAATGGTAACCAAGCATATTACTTCAGGGTTACCATTGACGACCCATGTTGTAGCCCACTGGTCAAGCACGAGGAAAAGAGGGGCTGATTATGCTCTGATCGAATAGACTCAATTGATTACCTATTTCCTTATATTGAATGACATTTGATTACACTTTCCAGATGTACTTTTCCCTTATACTCGTTGGCTTCTTTTGGGGCATAACCAACCCCTTCCTGAAAATAGGCACCCGAGGAATGAAAAAGAAACACGGAGAGCTTCGAGAAAGAAATGCATTTCAAAAAGCCACGGATGAAATGTTTTGCTTAGTAACTAATTGGAAGGTATGTACGCACTTTGTGTCATTTTCTAGCATTTTGTATATATTTACAATGATCCTTTTTTTAATTGATGTTCTATCTTTTTTCACTTCTTTCAATATTTTCACCTTAAATGTTTATTATTCTATACTTGGGGATTTTATGGGCGGAGATTTGTTATATTTTTCCTTTTTTGAGAATTTGAATTGTTAGTTAATACTATTGGCTAGTGGATTTAATCATAGAAATAAAATATTTGAATATGTTCAACTGTAGCCCAAAGTGACCTATTTGATTGTTGGCGTGGTTTGTATCTTTGTTTCAGTATGTCGTTCCTTTCCTGATAAATCAGTGTGGTTCTCTCTTGTACGTCTACACTTTGCAATCGACTGGTAAGCTTCGAAACCCAATTTCGTACGTCGACGCAATAAGATTAACATATTATTTTTCTGGAGGGAATACTCATCGCCCAATATTTTTATTAGCACGGTTGTTGTGGTGGCATTCGCCGATTTGAATAATATATTTCTTCTGGGGCCTCAACCCTTTCGCACAACACTTGTATCCGTCAGAAACGACTGTAAATTCACGAACCATTGACTTTTTACTCGTAATCGATCCACTATGATAAATAGTAAAACCAAATGAATGGTGAGCCTTTGGAAAAGGTTATTGCGGGAGTATGGAATTGGCCTATACCGCGAAAAGACATGAAACCGGTGCAGTACAACAGTCAGGCTTTCAATTTTTCTCAATACGTTGCAATTAAATGACAAATAATAGTTGATGAACTAAAATATGATACAAAATAGGCAGGAACATAACGCTTAACTTCGAACTTTTATCGATATTTTATTGTTACAGACCTGACTCTGGCTATTCCTATTGCTAACTCAATATCATTCGTGTTCACGTTTATTGGAGGTTGGCTCCTCGGAGAAGAGTCTCCAAAAAGGAGTATGTACTCACCTACTTCATGTAAATTTGAATAAATACAAAAAAATTGGTTTTTTCATATTTTACACGTCGATTTTCAGGCACGATATTGGGTATGCTACTGATAAGCGCTGGCATCTCCTGCTACGTGGCTGACCGTTTGAATCGGGATATCTCTCATTAGTCGAATGAGAAATAACAAGAAGTATTTATCTACAACGAAATGATTCACTACCAGGGATTTACATCACTTTACTCAATTTTGAGCCGAAAACGATCAAATCGGACATTGGTGATCTTCTCCACCCTGGGCCAAGACCAGGTTCTTCAGGATGGCCGTCAGCGCGGCAACTATTGCATAAGCGCCTGGATCTACATCTCGCACTTTGGCCGGGTCGACGAACATGGCACGACCAACTCTGTAAAGGGTATTAGCCCGTGAAAATAATTCGTGGCAGCAGAATTTCAGCTGTAAGGCGATCTTACCTGGCTCGCATGGTCGCTGTCTTTTCACAACCTTCAATCGCTTTGTCTAGTGAATAACTCAACGCTTTCGGCCAATTATCTTCGCCGAATTCTTTCAAGTAGGAGTCAAATCCTAAGCAAGCAGGAACAAGTGCGTCCAGCTGCAATAAAAACGATTCATTCCTGGAAGTCGTCATAATTAATCGAGAAAACGACTTTTGACGTACACACCAGAGTCCGGTCGCCAACGTCGGCAATCGTGTATTTCCTTAGCATCTCAACGGCGCCGATCCAAGCTGACGCCCAGTCCGTTGCGTTTTTCGAAGCCCCCAGCAGCAGCAACGAATGTAACGCCCCAGAGGTGTTCGCCTCGCAGTCCTCCGCCAGTTTGGACATGATGAGAAAAGCGTTACCTAGGTTCCTAACTGGGATATTTGCTATACTGCTCTGAATAGCTAAAATAAATAATGAAATTTTGTAATGGTTGAATAATTTTAGTCAACTCCTACAAATTTATCCAACTGGCTCAGCCCCTACCTTCAGCTATCTTGTAATAGGCAGAACCTGTGTCGCCGTCTCCACATTCGCTGTCAAGTCTATTGAGTTTGTCTTTTTCTTCCTTCAACTGACGGCAAACAGCTAGGATTGTGCTCTTGAAGGTGTTGCCTTCTCTTTCTGTTAGCACCATGCTGTCAATCTGGTCAAATGAACATTTATTAGATTCAATCGCTTGAAAAAATATTTTTTCTTTCTTATTAAGAGAAGCTCTATTCAAGAATCTACTACAGAGCAACTTGAAAAAAAAAAACCTCACGATAAAAAATAAGTTGGGGGCTCAGTGAATTGGTTCAGCTTTACTCAATATCCATTCAAGGGTTAACGGCGCTCCCTCACTTCTGGTAGTTTGTTGTCAATCTCCAAACTCGTCAAGGGCTTCGCGACAGTTGAATTGTCCCTTGAAAGCCTCGTCACTGGCCAAGCGTACGCTTCAGTTTCCTGATCCAGAAAACGTAACCAGTCTTCACGTCCAGTCATGTTCAGGAAAGTGATGTCCGCGCCTTTGGTGTCAAGCGTGGAAAGGAAATGTCCAACGTAGATTCTCAGTACATTCATACCTTTGTTTTCTGAAATGGTAGCCCTTGAAAAATTAAACTAACTATTTAACGTATATTACGAGTACAATTCGAGTCGGTTGTTGCGGTGATGCTCTTACTCATCTGTTCTTCAATTTCGTAGGCCAGAGTGTACATTTCAATGTCGTTACACGACCCCAGGTTACTCACAAGAAGGATAACGTCATCCCCAGGTTTGAACAGGAATATGCGTAACATCTGAGCCATAATAACGCTGACCAATTCTTCCGTAGTCACACCCTGCGAAATTAAGTGCCCGGGAGACTGTAACTGCTGTGGGCTTCAATTTTAATGGAATATGCCGCTTCGTGGCGGCCTACAAACCCAAGTTAGAGTATGCTAGAGTTGATATTCAAGTACTGGTTATGGAAGCTGGAAATCTTGCAAGATTGAAACCTCCTCGTAATGGAGTAAATAAATTTTGGTTATCAGCTTACTGTGAGCCTCCCAATGCCTGCTTCACCATGAAGACCTATGCCAATTTCAATGCTGGACTCGTCAAGCATCCACATGGTCTGATTCGCCCCAGGAAATTTGCATGGGCGTAAGCCAATCCCCATGGAACATGTTCGACAATTGATGCACCTCGCCTCCAATACCATCTCTTCTAGACTCCTTCCATTGCGGGAGTAGGCTCCTAAAATCTTTTGACGAACGTGTTTTGGTAAGAATTGTTACATCTTCAAGCAGTCGTTACCAACGCGTCACTCAACAAACGAGAGACTTGCTTTGAACATTAACACGGATCCACTCAGGCCTCTTCTGGCCAAATAGCCGTTCTTTATATTTGCGTCTAAATGGGCCACATCGTCAGCTACGAGAATTGACTCGATCTGCGGACGGATAATGAATTTTAAGACTTTGTAATGAATACTATACAATTACCTATGTGACAAACTACTATATAAATAACAACCCTTCTCGCGAAGCCCAATTACCATAAGAACGACCTATACAGGAGGTATTACCCATGGACGGATTCCTCTGCGTCTTACTTGAATTCCTTTGATTCTCACTGTTTCAATGGCTAGGCCAAACATGAGCATGTCAGAAGTGTTGTTCATTATGACTGCAAGAATGCCTCCTATAAAATGAAGAGTTAATAAATCAAATTATGATGAGAGATCAAGTGGTAGCACCGATTTTGCAACTCTGCCCTGAGAATGGGTCATATAGTTATTTTGAATGGTAACTTTTTTCATCAAGTGTGGGTCATTACTACACTATTCCACATTCCTCAACACGATTTGCATCACAATCAACTATTCGGATTAGGTAATAGTAGTCACCTTTGTTGAGTTTGGCTATGTTGAGCAAAGCCGTGGCAATACGCCCAGCAGTTGGTGCCGCAAACAACGCTCCTCCGATAAACCCCGTCAACATGTTTTCACCAACGAATCCTGAAATCGATCATCCTGTCAAAACTGAATAAGTTTTTATTGGTTGGTTATTCCTTGAATAAAACGTTGCCGTTTTTTGGTACCTAGCAGAAAATTTTGTAAAAATTTTATTTGTTGGTCAGGGACCTTCATCTTGCTCTAATTGGTCCTCCAAAAGCCTACACTCATTTTCTTCCCTATAATCTTGCTCTAAGGAATAATCAACCATTGTGGAAGAATTTGCAGCGTTTTCAATCACACTATCCTAACTTCTTACCTGCGCCAAACGGTTCATGTCCAGCACCACCTGCAGATACTAGAGCCACCCTACTTGATCTATCCTGCAATGTTGAACTGCCCAATATAGTCGTTATTATTGATGAGCAGTTAGCTAAGCTATCTTTCACTCACTTTATTGAGGAGAACGATCTGGTTTTGTACGTCTACAAATAGACCAGGATAGGCTTTGTTGATTCCACTCCAATATTTGCTCACGCACGCTTCAGAAGGTCTCATCAATACATCCACCATTTTGCCCTAATTTGTTACTCTTCAAAGAACAAAACTAAACACAAGTTCAAATTAAAGTTGATTAGTTGTGGTTACTTCGTCGCAACAACATTTGCGGTCATACGTCGCTGCTGAATGAATATTGAAGAAGACAGTTTCTCGAGTTTTGAGAGGTTCTGAAGTAACAATTGTCTCTGCAAAGTCGGGTATCTAACAAGGTTCGGGGCTTGATGCAAGATAATAGTTTAATTTGAGATTGATTCCAGCATGTCTTCATTAAGGACACCGCTCTGAAGTATGGTTGATTTCAGTGAATACATTTTATAAAAATAGAACTTAACTGGTCGAAGGTTTAAAAGAATAAGGCGTAGATGGTTGGCGTAAAACTTTAGTTGTCGCATAAAATGACGACACTTCATAATTATATGTAGTGTTGAAGTAACAATGTATGCTGAGAGGTATTTTGGTTGAAAACGTTTTCTTCGAATCAAAAATACACCTAGATCTAAGTGGTGTGGAGTTCAATGAGTAGAACGTTTAGAGGACGATGATGAGACGCGAGACGTGCTGCAACCAGATGGCCCAGGTCTGGAGGCTCCCGAGGAGGACGGTTGGGATCGACTGCTTTCAGCTCTCGAACTGCCACTACTGCCCCCATTCCGGCGAGAAGAGTCTTTCAGGACGACGCGGATGTCACCGTTGCTACGATTTGAGACAATATACATGTAATGTGTATTGTAACCTCGAAAAGAGCCAAAGGGCAAACGTTTAGCGAAATCGTATTAATCACCTGGTGGATTCATAGGACGCATGACGGCTATGCCATTTTTCTTGTTGCTCAAGGATTGAAGACACCAGATCAACAGGAGCGCTAGACTGCTCTATTTTGGGCGTCGTTCGGCGAGAAGAGCTGCTGAGCACGCGAGCAGCTATTTGTTTTCTGCTGGCCATGTTCCTGACAACTGGTTGAGAACCTCGTCGCAACGCTGCTAAATCACTTCTCCCAGCTTTGTCTTCATCGAGTTCGTCTTCCGCTTCACATCTGGGTATGCGATTAAATTTTCATTCAATTAAGAGGCTTACGAACGACGTATAAGCTATGGCCAACCGAGATATGTTCTTAAAACGCTTACCCAGAGAAATAATCCAACTGTGGCCTGGTACCAAAAAGGTCCAACGAATGGGAAGGACCTTCCGCCATCAAACTGGATTCTGCGCTCCTCGATGATTCTCCACTACGACGAGAACTCTGCAAGGACATAGTAACGACTCTTTCATGGATGGCTTCATTTTAAATAGTGCGAAGACAAAAGTATGTTATACTAACCCTGTAGCATTTCTTTTTTGACTTCCTTCGCGAGTGTTTCCTCGACTTCCTGCGCGTTCGTGTGTTGACAGCCACTTTGACTTCAAGAGTGGTCCCATCCTCAACGGTCACCAACTCCACTTTATACCTGGTGCTTTGAGAACGCCTGCTGCTAGTTGTCCTTCTGCGGCTTGCAGTGCTGCTGGTTGTCCTTCTGCGGCTTGCAGTGCTGCTGGGTAACCTACGATGAGACGATGTAGGACATCTGCTACTGCTACTAACAGTGATTTCCGACGAGGTTGAGGGCTGCAGACAGTAGTATGGATTACAGAATTACTTTGAAAGAATGACATATTTATTGTGATTTGAGCAAATTGACAGTAGTCTCACCTGCCCAGCAGCATCTCTGCTATGAATGATGTTGAACACCCTTTGAGCTCCCTGTGTGCGGGGGTGAGCACCCCTGGGCATACGAGCATGAGAATGAGGTCTTTGGCGCATTCTATTTTCCAATATAACTGCGGCATCGTCCATTAATTCAGCCATTTCTTCTGCCAATTCCTGACATCATTAACACATGGTTGATTTGTACGTCACTAAAATGTTAAATGGTCATGGTTTTCCATTTTTCTCATAAACATAACGTCTCTTCTCAACTTGGCGGCATCTACGCATCTGGGTCTGCCTCAAACTTTGTTTGGCTGTCTGAGTTATGAAATGGGCCTCAGAACGAGTTATTGGTATATTTCAAGTGAGAAGACAACAAAAAATATTCAATACGCACGAGAGTAACAACCGTCAAGTTTATTTTGCCATCTGATATGGATGCGGGGATATTGACGAAGAGATTGTTGTCACTCAGCCTCAACCCTTGGGGGCCTATTGCCGTTCCACCTCTGTTTCTTGTCTATAGAATACAAGATGTACTCTGTTTTTTCGTACAGTTGGCTTTCTTACTCTTTGGGTAGTCAGTTTGGATTTCGGAGTGAGTTTGGGACGCGGGGGTTTCCAAAAATGCCTTGACCAGCAATGCTCCGTGCATGCCTGTTTCATAGATTTCGAGAAGGCTTTTGATAATAAAGCATGTGACGCTTGTTCGGATCCTGGAAGAAGTTGGCCTTGATTTTTATGATTTGAGATTAATTAGGAAATTGTACTGGGGGCAGCAGGCGCAAGTGCATGTAGATGGGACCTAATCAGAGCGGGTGACAGTTGCCAAAGGGTTAGACAGGGCTGCACGTTGTCATCATTGCTTTTTAATACTTATTCGGAGTAGGTTTTTAAGGAGGCCCTGGATGGGTGTGATACTCGCATCCCGGTCATGGATTGCCTATATCGGACCTGCGATATGCGGATGACACGGTGCTCCTCGCTCAGTCTGAAGGAGAACTTCAGGTTCTCCTAGATAGAGTGGCAATAGCTGGTAGACGCTATGGCTTAACTGTTAACATAGCAAAAACGAAATTGATGGTCATGGTGCTCCGTGGCTGCCAAATACACGCAGCTGAACGGGAATCAACCGAGCAGCAGATCTGTTTCACTTGGCGCAGGACCGCGGGAGATATGCAGAAATGATCGCCGACCTTCCATGATGGAGATGGCATTAGAAGAAGAAGACCTAGAAGCTTTCTTACATCTTTTCAAAATTTTTAACCCGCTCTTAAGCAACATAGCAAGCGCCAATTAACTGTCATCGAACTCCCAGATGTAGTTACAGTACCTGAAACGTTATTGAAACCCTCATAAGACTAACTTAATTCCGTAATGATAGATTGGATAAAGAGCGTATGGCGGACGGATATTTTCGTCCTGGTCATGCAGTCAAGGAATAGACAACCCGAGTATGTTGTCAGAGATCAACCTCTCCGATTGGCCTCACAATTTTACAGTTTACGTTTTATAATGTCTAAATTTGGGGAAAAAGACGCAAATATCAGCTTGCCGTACGCTTTTTTGGTAGTAGAACATTTTCTGGAAATATGAAATTTCGGTCCGGGCCCTCTATTGGTCCTCAAAACTTTTCAGCCCGATAGGCCCAAATTTTGAGAGGATGTGCGTGAAAATGTGTTTTCTGAAACTCGATTTTTTGGGAACTAGGCAGGTGGGGTATCTTTTTCCAAGAAATGTTTGACGCTGAATGCATTAAGATGGGTCCTAGACCGATTAGCTCCCTCTGGAGGTGGGTATGGGTCAAAACCTGCCTCCCTATTTCAAAAGTGGGTATTGACTTTTAGGTGTACCTAGGCGTGTGGGTTATTAATTTTCACTTAATGTTAAACGCTGAATCGATTGGAATGAATCAAAGATTCCAAGAATCCAATCCTGCTATACGCTCACCGTTTTCTCAGTCTCACTCGAAGAAATAATCAACCATTGTGGAATAATTCGCGGCGTTTTTTTTATTTGGAGATAATACGTACAAGATCCAGTTCGGAGCATCGCCGGCAGTACCAATTGCCTTCTGGGACTTCACGTAGCGGAGGATTGAGGCAGTCGAGGTGATAACCGGCGTCACACCGATCGCACAGCAGCATTTCGTGCTCTCTATCATGTTGACTACATATCTGAGAAGGAGTCGACGGTTGTAATGGTAGGCCATGATATAACAAGTCAGTCATACGCCGTCAAATTTCGGCTCATTCATCTTACTTCGCAGAATGTGGCATCGTCTGGCTCAAAGTCGGCGTTGTGATCTTGTGGAGGTGGCGTCGATACAGCTTCCTGCGAGATGAGTTCGCCTTTGAAATCGACAACGTGAATAGCCGTGTAGACAACTCTGTCGATGGGACACGTGTTTGATGTCTAAAAATTGGACAAAATGCATTTAATATCAATATAGCAACTATATCACCCAAACGAACACAGTTAAACCAAAACTAGACTTCCTACCTTGGACCAAGTTGACAAACAAATTGGGTGGAAATTGTGGACGCAGTTGGATGGTCGGGCAAATGGAGGCCGTAGAGTTTTGAAGCAGATGATACACGGTTCTCCTCCGTCACTATCGGAAGAATACGCGTTAGCCTGAAAAATAAATTGCAAATCCAAAATAAATCATTGATGGACCGCACAAATATTAGCTCAGAAAGAAGTTGGACATTTTTACGCGGGTATCCGAATTTCAATATCAAGTAGCCAAGTGGTCAAGTTTACTTCTGAAAATAAGTTCGTTCTCAATTCGCCATCTGCCAGTTAGTAAGGTTTCCGCCAACCTATTCCCAAATGGTTCCGACATTGCTCAATTCTATGATTGAACTAGTGCCCATTCTGTCTCCGTGTCTTTTACTACCTACCATTGGTTGCAAAGTCAAGTTAATGAGTGATTACGGACAACGTGCATCTATCACACTTCGAGAATTCCCATATAATTTTCAATTAGTACATGAGCTGGTAGACCACTCACACAGAACTAACTCAGTGTATTTTCCAGTATCATTTTGGTTGGTTATTCCTTGAATAATCAACCTATGTTTTCATGCAAATGGTCAACCTCTCCGATTCGGCTCAAAAATTTTTTCTGGACGTTTCATGGTCTCTAGATCAAAAAAGGTCAATGTCCGTCCGCCGTACGCCGCCCACGCTGTAATTGGTAGTAGAAAATTTTCTAAAAATCTGAAATTTGGGTCAGGGGTATGTTTCCGGCCTAGGACTGTCCTCCAAACTTTTCAGCCCAATCGGACCAAATTTGGGCGAGGTAGGGGTCAAAATGTGTTTTTTTGAAAAATGGATTTTCGAGATTTTGGGCGATCTAGGCGAGTAGGGGTATCATTTTCCACTAAATTTTGGACGCTGAATCCAATGAAGTGGGTCGCAGAACGATTGGCACCCACTGGAAGAAGTTATTGGTCAAATTGGGTATATATTACCCATTTTGAATATGCGTTTTCGAGATTTCCGGTACCTGGGCGTGTGGGGTATCATTTTCCACT
This sequence comes from Cyrtorhinus lividipennis, assembly GCA_019603395.1. Lineage (NCBI taxonomy): Eukaryota > Metazoa > Arthropoda > Insecta > Hemiptera > Miridae > Cyrtorhinus > Cyrtorhinus lividipennis. The sequence continues at coordinate 25,060,965 of CM034005.1, read as the reverse complement.
AAATTTTGGATCCTGAATCGATTGGAATGGGTCTGGGACCCGCCGCACCCACTGTTTCCCCATTTCCCCCATGTTGAAGAAATGAGTCTCCATGCGCCTGGTCCGAGGAATAACCAACCCCTGTGTAAGAATTTGCAGCGTTTTTTTTATCGAAGAGTAAAATATTGATTGCGAGCACTTACTTGATTCGGCGACTTCTTCGAAGACGAAACTCCTGAAAAATCAACCAAGGTTATCATTGTTTTTGGGATTTCCTAATTTTGTTCACAAAAGAAATTTGAATGGTGGGTTAAGCTTACCCTCGCCAGATGTCACTTCTGTGTCGCTCAATACGGCGCGTTTATTTCTCTTCCGTAAAAAAAAAAAAAAGTTACGCTCTCGATTATTAAATTAATTAATTAATTACACTTGAGGGACAAGAAACCCTAATGACAATAAAACACGTTAGAATACATTATTAATTATTTTATTTTTCTTTGTTTGCGTCGCAGCATGAGAACTTACTGCGTCCTGCCTCCGTTGAAGCCGTTCATTCTCAGACTCCGACGTTTCGGTAGAATCACTCTCACTTTCGATAATCACCTGAAACGACTAAGACAATCGCAACAAAGAAAGTTAATTCATTTGAACCATGAATTTTCTTAATTATAACAAAGCGATCAGTTCAGTTAAGTATCACGGCATTAAACGCCACCTACCTTGCGCTTCTTTTCAGCGGGTCGAGCAAAAACGCTGCTGTCCGAATCGGATGAAGAACTTGTGACCTAAAAAGTAGCACGTTTAATAAATTCTTTACTTTTTTCGTTCTAAAAGTACACAGAGACAAGGAAGACTCACCCGACACCGCCTGCGCCGTGTGCGGACGATGACGCTTTCGTCCGACTCAGATGACGAGCTCGATATCATCTGACCAGAAACCAAAGATATATAATTACAATACTTTAAAAAATGGGACTCAAGTAGTAATAACAATAATTAGGAGACTTACCCTCTGTCGACAGTGTTTCCTTTTGGGCGCCACGGGTGACAAATCTGACTCTTCTTCAGTGGTTGTGGACTAAGTGACCAAATTAATCAATTTATAATAATTTTAAAATTTGTTTGATGTGTAAACATTTCAAGTATTCAAGACTACAAAATTGATCAACAACACGTGACATAAATCAGTCACATGTTTATGAACAACGCAAATATAATTGCTTCAGAGTGAGCTAGCACTGCACAAATATCGGTGGTCACAGACATGAAAAGAGGTACCTAAGCATTTTTCTACTAGTTCAACTTACCATCATTGTGTAGCGTCCGACTTTTGAAACTGTAAAAGATAAAACCACCTTAAAATTGAGAAGGCAATAATAATGAAGTTGGCGTTCTCAGGTGTTGTATTTTTGTTTGAAACAGTTTAGTCAACTGCCTAAATGGTCATTTGTAAGCGACCGAAGACAGGCGACGTGATTTCCACAGAAAAACAACATTTTAGCAAAACGCCAACAGTCACGTATGACCGCTATAAATCTGAACCCAATGTTCAACAAAAATCAATTGTTAATTCCGAGAAAAAATACTTCTTTTGCAGCAATGCTTGAATAATGAGTAGTACCTATGTTGATGATTATAAATATACAACATACGTGTACGTACTGAGAAACCTTGATATAAAATGTTTGTTCACTGTGCATCCCCTCTGAGAGGCTAGCTGCTAAAAGCAAACCTTCAATGTTTTTTTGATTTTTCGTTACACAAAGAACAGCACCAATGACCATCGATGTTCTGTACTATCAATGTCACTCCGATGTTCGATGTGCAGCTATCGATGTTGAACCTTACAATTATCGGCTTTAAATGTGGACATGTTGGCGTTGTATTTAAATCCGAAGCGATTTCAGTCTGGAATTTTTAGCCGGTTGTGCCTGTGTTAATTTTGGTTCATCTTCCTTTCTCATAATGAGAAAAAAGTGACTCGAAGCAGATATCTTGTAAACATATAATATTCAAAAACCAATTTTAGAAAAAAATGGGCCAATTTTGACCATTTTCAACTGAGATATGTTCTCTCAGGACCCTTCCCTCTCATATTACATAAATATACAAGCTACATGATACTTCGATGTTTGTACTACATTGATGGGTTACGTTCGATGTCAACATCGATGTTACATCTTTGGATCCATCCTCTCGACTACACACCACAATAGAACTCGTTAATACGAAACAACAACAACAACGTAGCTGAGGAATTTTTATCAACGATCCTTTCAAGCGATACATCGACGTCATGATGTGTGCTAGGTAGGTTCAGTAGAGTTGTATATACCTATATGGAGTAATGAATACTCGTACTCTGTTAATCGACTTAACGAATTCGTTTAGTCGTGGGTTCAGCTCAATCTAAAATGTGGTGGGGCCCTTTCCTTACCTTAACAGAAGAAATAGTACCTCAACCACGACACATTTCGATACATCGAATACAGCTGCAGCTGGCCGAATGAAAACACCTGAAAAATATCCCTTGATCTTTGACATATTTTGATAACGTTATCGATCGCTTATTTTAGTTTGCTCCTTGAATTGTGATTTAGGGTTTTGACGTTCAAAATAATGGCAAATTAGTCTTACTACCATTAGAACGGCAATTGATGAAACATTTATCGATTTGTAATATAATTTTCCTCTCGTGAGGAATAATCCAATGTGATTCGTGGGTGGGTCCATCTCAAGTTGCTAAATTCTCACCAAAAGTTGGGTAAGTTTAAGTTGTTTAGCAACAATTTTATTAATACTTACTATTTGAGCAATTCTGGCAAATGATACCTATTTCATTAGATATATTCAAGGCTTTTGAAGTAATAATATGTGATCTGCTCAGACAGACAAGATGGGAATGTGTACGTTTTTGTGCATATTGTACATTAATTTAAATATTATTGATAATAATTTTGGTATATAAGAATATCATATTACTTTATATAAGTAGCTCAATTAATGTTATAGATATATTCTCTGATGATATTTTGGTGATGATGAACTTCTTTTTCAGACTTACAAAATGCTCACCGTTTACTACTTAGCTGCAACATGGATCCAATCATGGAGATTGAATTCAATCATACAGAAACTGAGAGCTGCGAGCGAAAAACACGGATCCCTGGTTGTGCACCAAGAATTAACACCTTTCTTGTATTCCATCGACACTTGTGAGTTGCGAAGATTTTTGACGAGATAGATGTTTTTGTACAAGGAACAAATTCAACGAGTTATGTTCGATTGCAGCCCTCAAACAAAAGTTGGAAGTGAATGGAATCCTCTCAGACAACTGTATGAATTATAAATCAGGGCATATCGTTGAGCTATTCACCTGTAGGGCGAACAAGAGAGCAGTGTCCGTTTTTCCGAAGGTGAGTAAATTGATTGGTGGGTGGGTTTTATTAATGTTTTGCTGTTGTCGGTTGTATCCAATTTGTTTGTTGGCTTTTCGTCGGTCTTGAGGCTCCGGGGACTGACGTGTAAATCAGGGAAATCCGTTTCATGCTGCAAGAAAATAACGATTTCTCTTAAGTATGACAATTTAACGGACTAGTTAGACCTCTAATACTCTGGACATCCTGATTCAGGGAGAATCTCCTTTAGAAGATTCAATTCCACTTGGGCTGTAAATTGTTTGAGCGGAAACATGAATTCTCCGAATAGAGAACCAGTGAAGCGCCTGCTGCGCTGTCGCCGCCGCCCGGGGTCGTCGCTGGAAAACCAGGTCGAGTGCAAATTGAATTATTTAACACAAAAAATCTGTATAACGAGAAACCTAATCATTCAGCAAACGAGGGTGTCAGTCTCAGGCATCCTCCTGCTGTCAAGAAGGAACTACATCTGTACAAATGGGCACGAGGTGCTCGATTAACCATCCTAAATTTCCCTCAATCGCTCAACGTTAGTGGACTTGGTACAACGACTCAACCCTGCAATAATCTATAATACTTTTACAACGACGCTGCACTCTACTGGTTTTATATAGACGACTCCGGGCGGTGGTGAGAGCACAGCAGACCCTCCACTGGGTATCAATGTGTAGATTGATAGGAAGCTACTCAACAGCGTGCGAAACTGATTTTTTGCCCATCCAGGTGTCGGATATAAATTCCTCAGATTCATGCGCATTCTGGTTTAAATTGACACGCCTGTGTTCTTGCCGCGCCAATTTTGGTTGGTTATTCCTTGAATAATCAACCTGTTTTCATGCAAAAGGTCAACCTCTCCGATTCGGCTCAACAAATTTTTCTGGACGTTTCAAGGTGTCTAGATCAAAAAATGTCAATGTCCGTCCGCCGTACGCCGTCCGTGCCGTTTTAGGTAGTAGAAAATTTTCTAAAAATCTGAAATTTGGGTCAGGGGTTCGTTCTCGGCCTAGGACGGTCCTCCAAACTTTTCAGCCCGATCGGACCAAATTTGGGCGGGGTAGGGGTAAAAATGTGTTTTTTGAAAAATGAATTTTCGAGATTTTGGGCGATCCAGGCGAGTGGGGTATCATTTTCCACTAAATTTTGGACGATGAATTCAATGAAATGGGTCGCAGAACGATTGGCACCCACTGGAAGAAGTTATGGGTCAAATTGGGTATATATTACCCATTTTGAATATGCGTTTTCGAGATTTCCGGTACCTGGGCGTGTGGGGTATCATTTTCCACTAAATTTTGGATCCTGAATCGATTGGAATGGGTCTGGGACCCGCCGCACCCACCGTTTTCCCCATTTCCCCCATGTTTTTAAATAAGTTTCCATGCGCCTGGTCTGACGAATAACCAACCCCTGTGTAAGAATTTGCAGCGTTTTGTACATGTGTTCTCAAGATTTCTGGTACCTAGGCGTGTGGGGTATCATTTTCCACTAAATTTTGGATCCTGAATCGATTGGAATGGGTCCGGGCTGCATCCACTGTTTTCCCCATTTCCCCAATGTTGAAGAAATGAGTCTCCTTGCGCCTGGTCCGAGAATAACCAACCCGTGTGTAAGAATTTGCAGCGTTTTTACCATGCAGTTGTCTCTTGCAGCCCAGGAACATTTTCTTTTGGCCTCTTCAACTTTTTACTCACCTCCTTGAGCATGCTTGTTGTTTGCTGACTGGTTTTGCAAATTCTTCTTGGATTTAATGTTGGACCGTCGTTCCACAGCAAATCCTTGACGTTTCCGGTTGGATATCCGTTTTAAAACGGAGAACTCATTTACCTATTCAGTTCAACGTCCTCGACCGTGAACCCTATCCTAAAGATGACGTTATTTACATCCTTGTTGAAGCTAACTACCTGTCGTGCACGTTTGACTATCGGGGAACCGCTATCGAGGTAGGGGAGCCTAGAATTAATGGCATGTTGACATAATTTTTCAGAGTTTGAGTTGACTTGTCTCACGATATTTACAACTCGATGTATCATACATAAGATTAGAGTACGCACCCTAACAATTGATGTATCGAACCAGCATTAGACGATATTTTTACCATAGACTCACCTGGGGGAAGAAAACATTTCTACGATTTATTTTTAATAAGTGATAATAAAAAAAATAAAACAACGGGGAGATTGCATCTCGTGCGCACGCGTCTTACAATGATCGCATGTCGATATCGACCAGTCGCATCGAAAAAACGATGTATCGATTAATTGGGGTCCGTACTCTGATCTTGAAATTAGCCGCGAAAATAAACTCACGAATTTATTCGAATTTAACCATAACCCTGTGCGATACTAAAATGTATTCTTTTTCGACAGTTGGACAAATACGGCATTCCGTTAGCGTGGCACGCTTCGGACAGATTATCCATCTTGTTGGAGACAAATGAGACGAGCTTGGCTCAACTGTTGTCTACGTTCATCCAAAATGAACTGACCCTCGAAAATGGAATTCAAATCGTCAGAATACTCAGTAAGATTCCACAACCGTCGACAAATTGAGAACGTTTGACTTCAAACTCTTGCGGCTCTTACGAAATTTCTTGATAAAGTCCCTGACCTTACATGAATAATTCAAACAGCATTATCATTGCAAATGTATTTGACTGTCGGATTGAAGCTCCGTTAATCACTTTTCAGCTGTCGAACCTCTTGGGTCTCCGTATAAGATTGGTAACGATGCCACTGTTCCCGAAACGTACGCTCGATTAAACACTAGTAAGTTGTTCATTTCAACTATACAGGGAGAGTCACGCTTCTTGGACACTTTTTCAGAGAACTTGGTAAATTTCCAATTTCTAAACGTCCTCTAGAAGAAATGTATCCTTTACCAAAATGCCATAGCCGGGTCATCAAGTTGAACCTTTCAAGTAATATTAATTGTTCATTTATAACCTCTCAGCGTGTTCAATGTATACAGCCACCAATTTTGATCACTTACATCCGGTTTGTGGATTTAAAAAACTAATTATTTTGATGAAAGGAACACCAGAATTAGTTGATTCACAGCACATGAGCTATCTCTAATTATTTGGGAAATATCGCTTGCTACGAAAACCAGACCATATCAACTATAAATATAATTTGTCGCATTCATGAATCGCTTGTTCAAAAACAATCCAATATGTTCTAGCTAATTCAATTAGTTATTTCTCTAATATTCAACCTATGTAATCATGCCAGAGATTAACCCATTCCGATAAGTATGAGTCCGGGATACTCCACATTCACCGATTTCCCCATAAGCTTGCTCCAAGTGACAGCCAACCACGAACTGTGTAAAATGTGTATTTCGAAAAATGGATTCTCGAGATTTTTGGCGATCAAGGCGTGTGGGGTATCATTTTCCACTAAATTTTTTTTCCATACGTTTTTTCCATTTTCCCCATGTTGAAGAAATGAGTCTCCATGCGCCTGATCCGAGGAATAACCAACCCGTGTGAAAGAATTCGCAGCGTTTTTTACTACTCAATTGCATCTGAAAAACATTTATTAGGCATTGATGAGATATAAAATTTGACGTTCTTTCCAATGATATCCTCAGATTTCAGTTTATGTGTAAATTAAAAGAGTTATGTTCATATTAGTAACATTTGATCGAAAGAAGGCTTTAATGCACTTTTGGTCAGAAATGAGTTGTAGAACACGTATGGAGTCGGGTTGAGCATACTTGTGGGAAATTCTGTATAGAGAAATGAAAGGTACACAATACAAGTGGAAGGAGCCTAGAGCATTTCTATTCTTCCAATGAGAATAGGGGGAAAGAAAAAACATAAATAGAAAGAAACCGAACTAGCACAAAAATGAGTCCATAACGATGAGCAAACTGAGGAACGTCATTAGGCATTCACCACCCTATCAACTTTTAATAATTTCAAATCTTAGAATCCGACGTGCCACTTCATAGTCAAAATTGTAAAAATTCTATGAAGCGCCTGCCAGTCAGATCTGAACTATGTAAAATGTGTATTTTGAAAAATGGATTTTCGAGAGTTTTGGCGATCAAGGCGTGTGGGGTATCGTTTTCCACTAAATTTTGGACCCTGGATCGATTGGAATGGGTTCAGGAGTCGCCACACCCACTCTGTCCCCCATTTTCCCCATGTTGGAGAAATGAGTATCCATGCGCCTGGCATGAGAAATAACCTACTTTGCAGCGTTTTTTGATTGGGTGGGAGCTTGAGAATGTAAAGGATATCAGAGGAAATTGTTTTCGATTAAAATAATTTTTTTGTTTTGACGAATTTGACATCCCTGCTTTATTTTTTAGGTCTAAGTGAGCCTGAGTTGAGGAATTCGTTTCTCGACCGATGGAGGGCTCACGTGTCTATGCTTTGCACGTTTTGTGAGGCCGTTGCACAAGTGAAAGAGGCCAGCACGACATTTCTGTAAGACATCCGGGTTCTGGAGTTGGGTGAATAGCTTTCTACTTCTTCTTCTGTACGAGTAGAATCCTGAGCGTACATGACGTTGACAATAAAGCACCGCTACTCTCAGTGATTCTCCAATTTCAAAGAATACTCGTTTTGTACCTTTTCTGAATTTGAGGTTTTGGTCTTTTCAGCGCCGTCAAACTTGTACCGATGCGAAGTGATCGGCATCGGTCCGGAAGTTTTAGATCTTCTCGAACTAGTGCGTCTTGTGACGAGAGTTTGGCCACTGTCACAGTCACACCACGCTCCTTCGACTGAAGAAGTCCCCACACGTTGTTCGAGCGGTCAGTCGTCTCAAGTGAGCACTGAGATGTCCACTGCACAAGGATCGACTCGGTACGATCTCATACGATATTATAGCATTGTTCTGTTCACTGTTGATCACATCGCTTTAAAGCAACTCAATTCATGGAACTGAAACTGTGTGGTTATCACGTCTTCTCTATTCAAGAAAGGTCGCTCACCTTGCAAGTAGATAGGATCCAATGGATTTTCAACAATTGTTTTTTTCATTATTACTTTCAGATCCTTGTAACTGAGAAAATCCTGCAGAACTCTCTTGGTCGGGGTATCATTTTTCTCAAGTGAATACATGAATGCATTTTGCTTTTGTGCATTTTGGACGTGTTCGTGAATGACACAGTTTTCACATAACCCCAACACGTTTAATTATTAGTCTTAAACTAAAGAAAAACGCTGCATTCTTCATAAAGGTTTGGGTTATTCCTTAGACTAGGAGCATGGAGACTCATTCCAATCGATTCAGCGTCCAACAATTTAGTGGAAAATGATACCCCACACGCCTAGGTACCAGAAATTTCAAAACCCACATTCTATGTAGGTAGATAGACACCAACCCCTTTGACCCATAACCTCTTCCGGCGGGGAACAATCGTTCCGAGACCCGTCTCATTGGATTTAGTGTTCAAAATTTAGTCAAAAATGATACCCTGCACGCCTATGAAGGCAAAAATCTCTAAAATACATTTTTCGAAGTACAAATTTTGACCCCTCCCTCCCCAATTTGGTCTGATTGAGCTGAAAAGTTTCGAGAACCAACTAGAGCCGGAAACGGGTCCCTGACCCGAATTTCAGATTTTTGGAAAATTGTCTACTAAAATCGGTGAACGGCGTATGGCGGACGGACATTTGCTCATTTTGATCTAGACACGAAACGCCCAGAAAAAAATTTGAAGCGAATCGGAGAGATTGACTTTCTGCACGAAAACGTAGGTTCAAATTCAAGGAATAACCCACCATTACAGAAGTTTGAGAGTAGAGAACTGTGTAACGACGCCAAGAAATCTCATTTTCGCTAGGTTGAAAATAATTGATTACTCGGAATGTAGTAGCAGAAATGCTGATTTCGTTATTATTCTTTCGTATTCTTATTGACCTAGAAACGAACTTTCTCCCCTAATGCCGTCCAAGCCAAAAAAGCATTCCCTGTATGCTTAAAATCATTTTCAGTCCGATCGCCTCTAAAGGGGACATTATGACGGGTGTAAGTGGGTATTTAAAAAATGAGTTTTAAATATTTTTGGATCCCTAGGCGTGCAGGGTATCCACCAATACTAAATTCTATTATTTATTTATTTATTATATTATTATGAAGTGTGTGCCGGAAAAGTTGTAACACAATGAGTAATTTTTTGAATTTTTTTTTTTTTTTCATTAAATGACTGACTTTGGAGACCTCTGGAGTAACTTTTTTCACTCATTAGAAGGCAAAAATGAAAGTTTTGATATTGTTGGTCGATTTTTACTATTACGTCCCCTTGATGAAGCTTCTGTTCGTGTTCATATTATACACTAAGTACCTACCTTATCAGTGAATCGTGTGCGTGGTACTGATGCGTTGGTCCAAGCTTGCCTTCTTGTTCGAGTTCGCTTCGTTCCGTTGGCTTTGTGCGATTGTCAAGCATTAACAGAAATAATTCTTCTGCTGTGCTGAACGCTACTTAGCCACCATCATCATCTGGCAATTAACCACCATCACTACCCGCTGGTCTCCTGTTACAGGCAAGTTGCCGATTCCAACGCCACATCTATGTCATCCATTCGCTCTCTACCTGGCACTCCCAGGCGGACTGTGTCAACACCTGTTAATTCTTCTTCCAAACCGCCGAATATCATCATACTATCGGACAGCCCGTCCGCTTCGGACAGCGTCAAAACCGCTCTTGAATCCACTCTGATCACTGACAGGTAATTCTTTAGCCTGAAAACAAATATAATTTGTTCCTGAATTCAAACTAGGCCCACTTCTTATACATAAATTGGTTCACATCACGTTTGAATTTGTGAACTATTCACATAGTTTTAAGTAATCAATTAATCCGTGAACTACAAATAGTTTTCTTTTTTTAAATTACTTATTTTTTGGTGTATTATTCCTTAAATTATATTTTCAATATTAGTTAAAAATAAATATATAGTAGTAGGGAAGGATTAAAAATGGTATATTCAGCAGCTTTTTTTTTTTTTGTAATTAAGAGTTTTTGTTCAATTGAGCAGAAATAGTTGTTCGTTCATCCCTGTTGCTCTGAAAAGTCAACCCGCTTTTTTTAGATACGTCATCCACAAATTGGCTTACGGGGAAATGGCTTCGTCAGCCTGGCTTGAAGACGCAGTGCTAGTCGTGATACACGGAAACGTCCCCGCGTCTTTCGTACCGGTAATCGTGACCTATTTGGCCAAAGGTGGTGGATTTTTACTCTGCCTCTGTTCGGATTTCCTCGGCAACATTCTTCCCATGTTTCACACCGCCGAAGTCCGCCCAAATGAGTTGGTTCATTGCTCGTACAAAACGTGGAAGCACGTTCTTTTAATGCACCACGTCTTCTGTTACCAACCGACGCCGCACGATCCCAAATTTTCATACGACGAACAAGCCAGGTGAGTGTTGTCAGAAAAGGTTGTCTTCGTCAAATACCTGGGACAAAAACATGAAACAAACTACTTCACAGAAGAGAACAGTAAAATGTTATCATTTTTCCCCCTCTGATTGTTCGAAATGGTTGTTTTCAGCCTGAGAGTCATACCCGAATCAGTAGAAGTGTCTGATTCAAACAGCAAATCGCACAAACTCAAAATCGAGGTACTCGGCGTTGAAGAAACCTGGCAAACTCCCAGTTTTTTGCTTGTCACTTTCACTGACGTTGCTTCCAAAATAGTTTTCTCGCAGGTAATACTTGCGGCTTTTAGGTATAAGCTACACAAATCAACATAATCCTCAGCAAAAAGTTTATAGAATTTTTTACTTATATATGCCTTGTTCCTTTAGGTGCATCTTGAATTATCTCCGGAAAATTACGACAACTCCGAGAATAAACAAGATGTACTGCGTAACAGTGACCAAGCTCGTCTAGGGATACTGTCAGACGTTCTTTCTAATCATTTAGAGTTGAAATGTGCCCCGAAAAAAACCTCTTCCTCGCTCTATACGCTCGGATATTTCCTCGGAAATCACGAGGTGAGTGATTTTAATGTCGGGAATGTTACGAGTATGTGACAATTGAAATGAGTAGGATGTTGGGATTTCATAGGTCGTTAACTGGTGAAAATAATGTGGTCTTTCTGTATAAATTCTCGTCTACGACTCCATCTTGAAAGGTTAAATTATCTTTTAGAGCCGGTTTTTGGATCGGCGGTTGAAGTTTACCACCTTTATTACCTAAAATCTGTTTTAGGACAGTGTTTATTACATTTAATGGCCTTTGGTCAACTCCTCGGTCATTATTTAGACTAAAACAATGAACTTCTCTGTGATCTTGTTGTGTCTTTTGGCTCCTTCACACTCGACCGTTTTTTTTTTTTTTTTTTTTTTTTTTTTTTTTTTTTTTTTTTTTTTTTTTTTTTTTTTTTTTTTTTTTCCCCGAAAAAAAAATGACCTTTACTTCGCCCTTACCCATTGTCACAGTTACCTACGTACTAAAAACCGTCCATAGCATGTGTTTAGTACTGCCACAATTCGAGTCCCTGTCACATCATATTCATCATCGATCATCTTGAAAATTGCAGGCTAAACAGGAGCTCCTCGACAGATTGACTGAGGAAAAGAAATTGGAGAATAACATATTGACCGGTAGTAACCTCAAATTCAAATTCTGCGGCAAAGGCGTCTCTCCTCCCGTTCCCAGCGAATTAATGTTACCAATTCTCATCCACGCGTGTCCCGAATCCTTCTCCACCGTGGAATACTTCGAGGTACCGATCGTTTTAAGAATTTTTCGACATCCGATTGTTATCCTGAATGGTATGGTTTCAATTTGTTTTTCTTCGATGTATAGAATCTCAAAACAGAGAAGCTGGGGCGGCTGGTTATATTTACTGAGGTGATCACGTCGTGTTTGAAAGCAATTGAAGATTTACACCTCACACACGGGCTTGCGGTTATACCGTACTATCAAACCAAGGGCATCGGTAGGTGTTGACAGTGACACCAACTCAATTCCTGTTTAAATACTGATCGATATTGGTTACGAATTTTGCCTTATCCTTTTTTCAGGAAGGTCCGGCAACACTTGGCTGAGCCCTAAAGGTAGTGCCATGTTCACTATACAACTTCACATTCCGTTGAAAAGTTACCTCGGCCAACATTTGGCCATTCTTCAGTTCGTAGCTACCCTTGCCATGGTGTCCGGCGTATGTGATCTTCCAGAACTCGAGGTAAGATATTGAACGTTCTTGTAGTTTTGTATCAGTTTTTAAATATTTTTTCCAATCTCCTTCTCCTCCCCATATAACTTAAATTGCCGATTCCCCTGACAAAACCTCTATATTACAGGAACTCGACTTGGGTATCAAATGGCCTAATGACATTTACGTCAACAAATCGACCAAAATCGGAGGAATTTCCACGAAATCTGCCATTCGAGGAGATCTTGCCATTGTCAACTTAGGTTTGTGGTCGTTACACAGTAGACATTGGCACTAAGGTGTTAAGGGTTGTAATATCTGACGCATATTTCGGTTTCAGGGTGCGGGCTGAATTTGAACAACAAGGAACCCACAGTGTGTTTGAACGACGTCATCGGTATCCTGAGTAAAGAGAAAAACGTAAAAATCCCTCGGTTATCATTCGAGAAATATTTTTCCTCTGTTTTCAACAAGTTAGAAGTTCTTATTGGTTTGTTTGAAAATCAACGAGTGAACGAATTTTATCAACAGTATTACCAATATTGGCTCCACAGGTAAAGTCCAATCAAAATACCTTGCAATTTTTCGTATAATATTTCCGTTTTTAAATGTTGATCTTGATTTGTATGTGCATGGGGATTAAACACAAATATTGTTGAAATTCCGTTAATTGGATGGATTTTGAAATAGCATCCGCTTTTCGCGCTCACTAAGAAGACCGTAAAGAATCCTCAAGGGGTTGTATAAACTCTTAATACAGTTTCTGTTATTTTTCAGTGGTGCTGACGTAAAAATTACTTCTGAAGACAATAAAACTCAAACCGCGAGGATAAAAGGTATTGACGATTACGGCTTCTTGATGGTGGAAACAACTCAGGGAGAATCGTTTACCGTTCAACCGGACGGGAATTCATTCGATATGTTGACTGGATTGATTACCCACAAACTCACCACTTCATAGTTGCGCATTTAATGACAAAAATGAACATTCTGAAGTGTTCACGATGTTTAATGTCATCATAGTCAGTGTTTAGGATCTCATGAGTATTTTAGGTGTCTCAAGTTTCGTGGCTTCTTTGTAGTTTGTAGTTTGCGACGATGAATGTAATATCCCATTGTGAAGTGGTGCTGTTCAAATTCGGTGCGGTTGAATTGAGGGGTGTACCCATGTGTCAAATAACTGAAAGATTTTAGCCTTGGTTTCATTGTGTCAATGGGATACATTGATGAAAAATACGTGTAAGAACCCAGAAAAATGGCTTTGTTATTGATAAGCCGCGTCTACTTCTCAGCAAGATGGGAATGATCTGTAAGCATGATGCCTTTTGTTTAGAGAGGTTTGGTGATAAGCAATAAAATCCTCAGAATTGCTCCCTAGCAGGGTAGGTACCACCCAATTCAATTAATTATCAACTTTTGAATGAAGCGGTATTTTGAAAAATATTTGGGTACACCCCTGAACTGGGAAGAAGGATTGCGGTGGATTGGGATCTTATCAACTAGCTTTTAGTTGAGTAAAAAGTTTCAAAAGTAGTCTGTGGACGGTAGCTGTTTGTGGGACAATTGAAATCCACCAAACAGGAAGATTTTTATATCAATGGTGAGAATTGTACATGAGGGATTCAACCATTGGCGTGAATATTCTGCTAGGGATTGGCACAATCCAAGGGTTTCAGCCTGGATACATTTATTCCGAATAGGGATGATGAGTGAAGAATTCGAATAATAGTTTACCGGCAGAATATTTTCCAACCAAGAGTCCCCACCTTGGCTGTCGGATGCTTCAGCGCTGGTTCCAGGCATGGTGCGCGGTGAGGTGACTGACGTAAGGTTGGAGGTGACTGGGATGCGCGGAGTAGATCCGACTCTTGCCGAGGACGAGGAAGGCCCAGCAGTTAGATCATATCTAATAGAGGGGGTCGGACGAGGCACCAGAGAAGAAGCAGCACCTGCCACACCATCACCACCAACTCTCCCTCCGAAATTTGTTTTCCAATTCGACAACTGGGCGCTCAAGATTCCTCTGCTTGGTTTTCGCATTCTTCAACAACTCCGCCTGGCGCCTGTTCTTTTTAACATTTTCTTGACGGCCTATCTTCGAGTTTATGTAGAGTTTCATAACATCGTGTTTATCCAATGCTTCAAGAGCTTCGAACTCTTCCTGCGAACCAACCATCGTACTCATCAGTGGGTTGACGGCTCTGCACCACTTGAGCTGCCCTTTCAACTTCACAGCCTCACCTTTCGCCACCTCAAGTTCCTTTGTCTTATTGTAGAGCTTTACTTTTGTGAGGGAGAGGGTTGAAGGTTGTTTCATAGTAGGCATCATCTTTTCATCCAAAGAATCTTCTGCCTAAGGAAGTCGATCACGTTCTGTTTCTCAGCACATGTCCTCAGAGACTTCATGGGATATTGAATATCGAATGAAGATAGCTATAGTGTGGCCTGTCGGGTCGTTCGCCTTTCAGCTTCGAGAGGAATCCGACTGCAAAATGGCGAACGATGAATAGAATACTCCCAAATAACCAATCTGAATTTGTGATTCAATGTGTGTATATTAGATTGTCTGCTCCATTAATGAAGCATTGGGGACCATGTAAACCTCAATTTAGCTGTTTTCAGAGTACCTTGATTTTCTTCCACCGTCTTCAATATTGCGGATTAATCAATTTCTGATGTAACGACGGCATCGTGTAGAGTTGTTTTCGTTAATCAACCCATCCCTAGTTGTGATAACTTGTTCAACTTGATACCTATTGTATGGCCCAAAAGTGGGAGCCGAGAATTATTTCATTTTAGAGTGAATGTTTTGGAATCCTTAACTGCAGGTTTCCCTGTCACTCTTGTGTAGCGATCGAATCGATCCAAAATGATGACTTTTTTTTCTTTGGCTGGTCTCTCGGAGCGGATCGAATTCCGATTCCCAAGGTAACGTGGTTGATGGGGTGTTTTGGGTTTGCCAGCGCTTCCAGTATTTTATGGGATTGCACATTCTGAGAGACGATGCATTCAGGACTGATGCGTGGACCGTTCTTGAGTGATGTTAGAACCAATATGAATTGACTTGAGCACTTGGATCAATTCTTGACATGATACCTTGACCTGATCAGATGGTTGAGACGTTGTGTTCTCTCTCTTGGGCTTTGTGGATGTAGTTTGAGGCAAATTAGTAGTTGGTATTAGGCTAAAAATGAGTGTAATGAGTGAGAATGGTGGGGATGTGGAAATGTAATTTAAATTCAGCATCTACCATGTATTTCTACTAAGACAAGAAATGGGCGTCTTCACCATGTAGCTGAATGCATGGCCGAACTGCTCCACCTGCTCTTGGGTCAATTGGACCAGCTCTGTCCAATTAACAGCGTAAGCATACCCTTCAGCATAAGCAAGGTACTGAACACATGGAGCGTATATCTGTGGGAAATTGACCCAGTATTCTCTCACAATCTCTAAATCTACCGTCAGCAATGCGGTAGAGGGGGAGTTCCATGAAAGAGGGTAAGATGTCACTCAATCGGTTTTGCCAGCAATCCGCTCAAAGTGAGGGCAATCACTGCTAGCAAGGCAGGATGACCAGAGGAAGCTGGTCGCATGGTGGGAGGAGGAGAAAGATAGAGGGCTCTCTGAAGCCGCCAACTAGTGGAAGAGAACCCTCTGCGAGAGTCCAGAGTCTCTACACTTGAGCTTAGATCAAATTGGATGGTGCACAAATAATGAATGCCCTAAAAAACGACCTATACAGATATAAACTAGTCACTTGAATATTTAATATTTGATACAAATCGGTAGTTCAGTTGTGCCTAGATCCCAATCAACTTGGCTAACAAACCAGCCTAGGCCACCTAATGAAATATTTTTTGTTGTGAGGACCCAACATAAAATGAAATTCTCATTACTGTACTTCCTGTACCTCCACATTCTACGAGTGAAAATAGAGAACTACTATAAATGTATGATTCGAATGAAATTCGAGCGTGTCTTTGACGTTGTGGCCTTCGAAGGTAGAATATTTTCCATTCCCAATCATTATTTCTCGTGTTAAGGGGGACAAGAATCTTTCTTTCAATTTAACTCAAATGTACTTAATAACAAACAAATATTTTAAGAAAATACGTATCGTTACAGTTATTAGGGATCTTTTCTGTGTCAATGTTCAATTACTGTATCATTCTACATGTTCTTGTTGAGGAAAATGGTGCCCCCTTGTCTGCAAAAAAGTTTTTTTTCAACGCTCTTAGTAATTTTCTATATTTTGGTGCTACTTCCTCTGAACGATTTTTTAAAATAAAGTTTTGTCCCTTCACCCGGCCTTTGGAATATTAATTCCAGCCATATCAGTAGAGTTAGAATTTAGTGAAACTCAGTCAACTTTAGTTGTGTGATATTGAAATTATTTACGTTGTTACTGCCATTGTAGACGTTAGACGTTACCGCAATATTTTTTAGGAAATTGTGATTATATTCTTCAATGTTGACGTTTGACAGGTGTTCAAATTAAAAAAGGCTATAAATAAAGTTTAATAGTAATGCATTGTTTGGTTTGTTGCATTGTTTGTTTGGTCTACTTCTATGGATCTGGTTAGAGAGCTGGTTATTGCAGAAAAAAATATACCCAAGAGAATGCTTTTTGTTGTAAATAATAAAAAAATATATTTGCCGAAAAAAATAATTGTTTTTTTACCCTCAAAATAATTTTATTTCGACGAATGAAAGGCGTTTATACAAATTAAATGAACGATTTTGACAAAAAGGCACTGGTACAATTATTAGCGAACTATAGTGATTCGCCAGAAAATGAGGAGTACCAATCGGATGGAAACCTAGTTTGTCAGCGATTCCCGATGCTTTGAAACAAAAATGTTCGTTGAAAACTGGGTCAAATTTATGGTAGGTAATTAAAATGGCACCAGCAAATCAACCAGTTCCGGAATTTGCCCATAATCAAAAACCTTATTGAAAATATTTTACGCTCCCACCCGAATATTGATAATTTATACTGAAATTGACATGAAAAATTGTGTAACGGTTTGAACGTTTTTGAAATTAGGTCAGAATCCTACGATGTGGAAAAGGTATAACTGGGCTCAGCAAACCCAATTTAAATCTAGCGTTCATTATCTTTAACATGTTCGCTGCGGGTCACGCGCTCAGCGCGTGAGCTCTGTTCCAATCTGTGCGTCGCACGCGCCTGGCGCGTGAAGGTAGCCTTCACTTCAGATCGCTCCTCCAGTATACCAGAAAGTGAAATTCCTAAAAAAAAATATTGCTGTATTGTTAAAACACAATACGTTTCTATTGTCTATATTGTTATTATCTATATTATATATTCTGGGTATTATTTACCCGAAATTGAATCAAATTCTATCACTCACGCGCCAGGCGCGTGAGCCGCACTGGGTTAGGAGCTCGCTTCGAATTTCTTTCCGCGCACTCACCTGGCGCGTTCCTATTTCAAATGACTACCGCACAACTGCTCAAACGAGCTCAACAATTCCGCAGCGAACGTGTTAACGGTTTATATTTTACCTATACCGCTTTATCTTCGTCTTCTTAACTTCTACCAATAATCAAAAATCAACACACCTTGGACCTGATATGATAATCTAATACATATAATTCTGTAATGAAAAACTCGGCCCTCTGGGCCTCGCCAGGGGGCAAGCCCCCTGGACCCCCGTCTGCTTTCCGCTTAGAGCCTACGGCTAAAATCCGATAATCATGGACCCATGTTTTAGCCGTCTGCAATCGGAATGTCTATTACGAATGTCTATACGAGGTGACTGATGACTCACTACTACCTTACAAGGGAAGTAGGTACGGTATTTTCTGATGACTCACTACTACCTTACAAGGAAGTAGGTACGGTATTTTCTTCTTGTCTTATAAAACCCCGTGTGACACTCCCGCGTCACCCTTCCGGCGTTCCCTTCCGGCGTTCCCTTCCCGCGTCACCTTCCGGCGTTCCCTTCCCGCGTCACCTTCCGGCGTTCCCTTCCCGCGTCACCCTCTCGGCGAACGGTTTTTGGTAGTTAGGTCATGGCTAAAACATGAGTCATGTTAATAAGGAACATCCAACCAAAAGACTTCTGCCCGAAATGAGTTACCGAGAACATCCGTATCCACAGAAGTAGGTTCTCAATAAATCCGTGGGTCTACGGATATACGGTAGTTTCATTCTAACATGCCCTTCCTCCATCGGGGGCAACTTTTAGCGGTACTTTTAGGTAAATTCGTTATGTAGGTACGTCTACGGTACACGATACTAAACAGCTTTGGTTTGTCTCGCTGTAATTATTTCATTTCATAGCCTGCAAACTGTTGAGGACCGAAATTTAGCTTGACTCCCGATTCAATAACAAAGGGCATGTAACCATTTTGTTATCGATTACATAACAAACTACGTAAACAATGAGATAACGATTTCTGGTAGTTATCGCCGATTTGAATAATCGCAGTCGGCTCAGTCACTGAATAATATAAATAAGTTGAGCCTTCTATAATCAACATGTTCTCTCGCTTGATCTTCGCTTGTCGTGTTGCCGTCCAAAATGGAAAATCGGCGCTCACTGCTCAACAGGTAGGTCATGCCGAATGAAAGAATGCTTCAACAAATTACTTCAAAATTATTAAACGAATGGACTTACCCAGCACCGCACAATGTGAAGAAGATAGCAGGGCAATTTACCCGTTATCAGATTTTCAAACGGGATGATCTCAATGCATGATCTCTTCGAATTTCTCAGTTAGAAATTCGAAGAAAGAAGTGTACCAGCTACCAGTAGGTATTCAGATTAATTCTAGCATGCGCTTCAATAAAAGTCAAGGAGTAAATTTATATTTAGATTTACACGACCTACTAGCCCGATGCCCCACATGCCAAGTTACCAAACAAAACCCAAAAATCAGGTTACAAAAAAAAAAAAAAAAAAAAAAAAAACTGCAAATTCATTCACAGGGGTTGGTTATTCCTCGGACCAGGGGCATGGAAACTTATTTAAAAACATGGGGGAAATGGGGAAAACGGTGGGTGCGGCGGATCCCTGACCCATTCCAATCGATTCAGGGTCTAAAATTTAGTGGAAAATGATACCCCACACGCCTAGGCACCAGAAATCTTGACATACAAAATGGGTGGATACATACCCTATTTGACCCATAACTTCTTCCAGTGGGTGCCAGTCGTTCTGAGACCCACTTCATTGAATTCAGCGTCCAAGATTTAGAGGAAAATTATACTCCACACGCCTAGGTACCAGAAATCCCGAAAACACATATTCAAAATGGGTAATAAATACCCAATTTGACCCATAACTTCTTCCAGTGGGTGCCAATCGTTCTGGGACCCGTTTCATTGGATTCAGCGTCCAAAATTTAGAGGAAAATGATACCCTACTCGCCTAGATTGCCCAAAATCTCGAAAAATCCATTTTTCAAAAGACACATTTTGACCCCTACCCCGCCCAAATTTGGTCCGATCGGGCTGAAAAGTTTTGAGGACCGTCCTAGGCCGGGAACAGACCCCTGACCCAAATTTCAGATTTTTAGAAAATTTTCTACTGCCGAAAACGGATCTAATGAAATGGGTCCTGGGAAGATTGGCGCCCAGCGGAAGAGGTTATTGATCAAAATGGGTAACTATCTACCCATTTCAAATGTCTGTTTTCGAAATTTCTGGTACCTAGGCGTGTGGGGGTATCATTTTCCACTAAAGTATGGACGCTGAATCGATCGGAGTGGGTCCCCATGGTCCTGGTGCGATGAATAACCAACCCCTGTGAAAGAATTTACAGCATGTAGATTGGTTATTTCTTAAAACGCAATCAATCAAATTTTGAGGCAAATTGGAGATGTTAACATCTGGCATGAAAATATAGTTTGATTGTTCAAGGAGTCCGTACGCCGTTTTTGGAAACCAGTAGAAAATGTTTTTGAAAAATTTTGAAATGTTTGTCATGGAACTCTTTTTGCCTTCAGTTGGACCTCCATACTCACCAACTCGATTGGACCGAAATTGGGGAGGGTATAGGTAAAACTGTGTTTTTTACATTCGTATTTCTGAATTTTTTGGGAACTAGGTATGTGGGGTATTATTCCACATCGAATTTTGGACGCTGTGTCGGTCGGAATGAGCCAGGACACTCACTGTTTTCCCCATAGTGTTTGTCAAGGGACCATTGTAAAAAATTTGCCGTTTCCGGCTCAAAATTTTTTTCTGGGCATTTCAAAGTGTCTAGATCAAAAAAGTCAAATGTCCGTACGCCGACTATGGTAGTAGAAAATGTTCTAAATTAATATAGACAACATGAAACGCAAAATGTCAAATATTGGGGCAAAATCAGAGAGGTTGTCCTCAGACATGAAAACATAAATATTAATTATTCTAAGATGATTAAACCAAAATTTAAAAAAAACTCACTTTTGAGTAGTTTTGACGTTTGTAGTAAAGGAAGTGGAACGTGCGGCCATTTGAAAAATTGATGAACGTTTTGTTTTATAGATTCAGCCCCTCTCTAGTGCAGCACTGCGTGCAGATCAGAATTGGACCACTTCGCTAGAAGCTCAAGAAATATCGTCAGTCATTCCCACGTACCGAGTGATGGACGAGAACGGTCGAATCATTGATTCCTCGCAAGAACCTCAGGTAAACATCAAACGGTAACATCAGGAAAAAAAATTGGTAAAAAATGTTCAACTAGAAATTTAAAATGTCTAAAATTCCAGATAGAAGACGAGAAACTTATAAAAATGTACAAAACCATGGTTCTCCTCAACACCATGGACAAGGTACTTTACGAGTCACAACGTCAAGGACGTATATCGTTTTACATGACCAGCTTAGGAGAGGAAGGCACACATTTGGGATCTGCAGCAGCAATAAGAGACGACGATTTGGTCTATGCTCAATACAGAGAGTGCGGTAAGCAGCCCGAATGGCCCAAAGCACTTCTGAAATCGGCTTTATAAGTAATGACTATTCAAATTCAAACCACTTCGATTAACAGGCGTTCTACTGTGGAGAGGTTACAGCTTGGACAGCATGATGAATCAGTGCTACGGAAATAAGATGGATTCGGGAAAAGGGAAACAAATGCCGTGTCATTTTGGAAGTAAATCATTAAATTTCGTCACAATATCCTCCCCGTTGACGACACAATTACCTCAAGGTAAGCGCCAATACCCCAAAATAACCTTGATATTATAAATATTGTATTTTTTAAATTATTGGCTTTCTTCTAGCTGTTGGGTCAGCGTACGCATACAAACGGGCAAAGAACGACAAATGCGTAATCTGCTACTTTGGGGATGGAGCAGCCAGTGAAGGCGATGCTCATGCCGCCTTTAACTTTTCAGCAACTCTCGAGTGCCCTATAATATTTTTTTGGTGAGTACAATTATGTGCTATTTTTGAAGCCCATCATCACCAACAATATAGGTGAATATTGACCCGAGCAGTCTTGTTTTGCGGATCTATCGAACCGTGATCGTTTAATTTCCAGTAGAAACAATGGATACGCCATTTCCACCCCAACTCAAGAACAGTACAAAGGAGATGGCATCGCCGGTCGAGGGCCAGCCTACGGAATAAAGTCGATTAGGGTCGACGGTAACGACATCCTTGCCGTCTACAATGCTACGGCGTCAGCCAGAAAGTATTGCCTAGAAAATAATCGACCAGTTATCCTAGAGGCGATGACTTACAGGTAAATTCCAAAGTGCAGTAAACCTATTTTGAATAAGTTGAAAATGCTGTCATTTATTCCACAATGGTTGATTATTCCTTGGAGCAAGAGTATGGGGAAAACAGTGACTGTGGAGTGTCCCAGACTCATTCCAACAGGTAGGGAGGAACCCATTTTGACCCATAACCTCTTCTGATGGGCACCAATCGGTCCAGGACCCATCCCAATTGATTCAGCGTCAAACACTTAGTAAAAAATAATAACCAAGCTAGTTAAAAAAAAAAAAATCGTACCCCCCCCCCCCCCTATCTTGAGGACCAACCAGAACGGGAGAAAACGGCGTAGACGAGATTTGAGGATGATCTAGACCAGTGGCTCTCAACCTTTTTGGGATCACGGAACACTTTTAAGTGGTCTCGATTTTGGCGGAACACCATTATCATAAAATTTGTAAATCTAATGTAAATCACACAAAATAATTGGAAGATTAATATTTAATTGAAATAAAGATATATATTACATGGTAACTTATTTTAATGAGAAATTTGCGCTGACGACCTTTACAAATTTCCTCAAGGTTGGGTCTTATGTAAGAGAGCGCTACTCTCATTTCTTCTTCTAAATTGGTAAGTCTTTCTCTTTTTTTGCTTTTAATATTTGTTAGAGTTGAAAATCCAAGTTCGCACAGATAGGACGTCGAAAAGAGCAATAAGATATTCAACGCTCGTTTTGCAATAAATGGATGTTCATTCTCGATGGAAATCCAAAACCTTTCCACTCCTTCTTCTTTGAATTTTAGTTGTAACGTTCGATCCGTTGATATATTAATAAACTCATCTGCTTCCTGAATAGAAAAATCTTGGTTCATTATATCAAATTCACCAAATGGATTTCGCACCCAATCAAAGTCTTCAATATTAAGAGATGGAAAGTAATGAGTTATTTTGTCTTGCAATATTGACAAATGCTCTGCCACATTTGAAATCATTTCGTTAATGTTAACAATATTTTCCGTTGCTAATAACGGAAACATATCAAATTTGCGATTTTGAGCAATACGATTTTTCCAAAGTAAAAGCTTTTTCTGGAAAGCCAGCAATTTGTCTGTGGATGTCAGAATATTTTCATTTTTTCCTTGAAGAGATGTATTGACTGAATTTAAGTAGCTGAAGATATCGGCTAAATATGCTAGCTTAGTACACCATGCATCATTTTCCAAATATTTTACGTATACATCATTACCCTCTTGTCAGTCGTCCACTCCGGACAAGTCAGGGACTATCTCCGCGAACATACCTAATATTATTGACTGTTCCGCGAAAATTTAGAATAATATTGAATTTTTTTGCTAATAATTAACAAAACTATGTAGTATTTATTTTATAGTAATAAAAAAATTACTTTTTCTTATTATAATATATTCAAAATTTTCGCGGAACACCTGGGACAGCTTCGCGGAACACCAGTGTTCCGCGGAACGGCGGTTGAGAACCACTGATCTAGACGATTAAATAGGTTGATTATTCAACCAAAACCATGATTTTGTTATAATTTTTTTGTTTAGAGCTGGACACCACAGCACGTCTGATGACAGTACAGCGTACCGGTCCATAGACGAGGTGAAAAAATGGCAGCAAGAAGATAATCCAATTACTCGTACGTTTAAATACCTGGCACAAAAAAATATTTGGAACGAAACGGCTCAGGTTGAATATGAAAAAGAGGCGAAATCCATGGTAAGGACTGACACTAAGGTGGAATCCTTTTTTTTCTCAGCCAATTCAATTTAAAAGACGTTTTGTAAACGTAATTTTTGTCATAGGTCATGAACTCATTTGCCAAGGCGGAGGGAATAAAAAAACCAGTCTGGTCAGAGATGTTCACTGACGTGTATCAAGATATGCCTAAGCGGATCAGGTAAGCAGCACCTAATGAAATATTACGTCACCTCACAGCCTTCTCCTTCCTACTACTTCAGTCCTCACCGTTCTAAATATTAATCGCAATGCTTCTATTATAACCTAAATTCGTGCGGATTCTTCTTTTTAAGGAATCAAATGAAATCATTGAGGCAACATTTGGACAAAAACCCAGACGAATATCCGTTGAAGAGCTTCACCTAACTACAAAAATGCTGAAGGGGTACCTGATTTGTTAATTTCCACCAGTGTTTTGTCATGGTACAGGTAACAATTTAGGTATGAACTGTGGGGAAAGAATTTGTTATGTTTCGTTCAACCGAAAACATTGAATCTAATAAGTTGTCTACATCCGCCTTCTTCACCCAGCACAAACTTGGGTATACAAAGCCAATAGAACTGCCAGGAGATGAAACAACCACTAATTTCTATTTACCAACTTTTTTATTACTGAAAGAATATTATACAGAATCAAAAAACCTCATACGACGATATTCAAGATACATGAAATAATGTGTTTATAAAATAAAAAGCCCGATCCTTCTCAAACATTGAAACGTGTTCTCTAGTAGTCCAAACATGAGACCAATAATGGGTCAACTCAACCTAAGTCATTAAGTAAAGGTCATGTCAAGGTCATAGTGCAGGACATGATAGGTCGTAGTATCATTAAGATCAAGAATACAGATTCAACATTGAGGTCGTCTGAAGGTGGGTGTGGAATCTAATCTTTGTCGGGAGATTGGTCTCCGTTTTGTTCAACGGACCGGCTCCTCGATTTGGATTTGCCTTTGCTCTCGGACCTGTCCCTGCGAAACAGAAGAGGCGAATAGAATTAACGAAAATGGGCGTCGAAAGAAGTAAATTGATTCGATAGGACGTTAATTCTAACGGGATTACGTTAATCGAGATGAATTAATGGGGAAATATTGCCCGCATGTTTCACAAAGCATACCTCTAGAGGAACGATGAAGGATCTTTAGAAAAGATAAACGTGTTCATTTTTCATTAAATAAAACATAAATTGAATACGAATAAACTTTATTAATTTCAAATGATGAGCGTGTAAACGAACGAGGAGAAATACGCATTTTAACAGAACTTCAATAAAATTTGTGACCTGACCTATGCAGTACATAAATCAAACGATCTGTTTATTTATTCTGTTCAAATAAATTGTCTGGGAAATTTTCTAAAAAATTCTCATTTCTTGTCAATTGTATTACTTTAAAATGCAAGGTAACCAGAGCAATTCATCCCTAATGATACAATTTCTAAAATGTTTGAAGATCACCGAAAATTCAAATTTAAAAGCCCCTTTGCGGGCAAAATCAGCAGTTATCTGTAGGGATGGAGAAGGCCAAAAGACTGGATGGAGTCCTGAACAATTTTACTATCATCATACAGCGAAGGCTTGGCTATAACATGAGCCTCCGTTTAAACCGCCCTCTTCAAACCCTCCAAAGGTTCCTGTCGCCCTCCAAATCTAGGATCTTCGCATAAAAGGGAGATTGAATCAGGTAGTCAGATGCGAGGTAAGTTGCCTCACCCTTTTACGCCTACAATCCTTTCTACAACCTCTGCAGGATCATGAGCAGTAGCTACAGGAGTGATTCTGCCACAAGCTGACTACCATCTTGCACTGCCAACCCCAGAGGACGCAGTGCCACTCATCAATACTCCATACACCAATATAAACGGCCTACCCGTGGCAGTCCATATTGAGACGACCTTTCGAAGTAGAATCTTTTGCGGTTATTTCCTCATCAAATTGCTGTAATTAGGCTATAACGCACAACACAGTGGGGGATCATCCCTTTTTAGACTGTGAAAAACCCTATAAATCCTAAAAAACCGCGTATGCCCGCATTTATTCTTTTTAAGGGAAACGAAGGTGTATGAACTGTTTCTAAGTTCAACCTATAAAATTTAACAGCTTATTGTACTACTTGACGCTCAGCCTTGCCCAGATGCAGTTTGAATCAACCCCCATTACAAAGTAAGTGGACGATAGCACTTCTTACGGCTCAAAAACAGTTGAAAAAACATGCAAGGATACGGAAAAAGAACCTCCGTAGTACCAGACTTACTAAACCTGTCTTGGGGAATGCATACAACCACGAGGCGATGATGGAAAATGTTAGTTCACCATAGATTATTTTGTTTTATACGAGGGAGGTGCTATGTAGGATAAATCCAAGATTCCCCTACAAAATGGTGATGGAGGTTAAATAGGAAAATGTACAAGTCAGTAGTGCTGCGTAAATAAAAATATTTGAAAGCGACGGAGCTGACCAGTATTGTAAATTTCGGTTGCTGAATAAAGCCCATCACCTATTCAATGAGATGAAAGAGAAAATTGTTATGGAGACACAGAATAAAAATGAAGTCCCGAATTCTTTACTGAGTACTTACATGCGCCGAAAACAATCAGGAGATGAACAAATTGATGAATATAATACATTTCGTCCAATGACTTCACTGTGTGCAGTATTATAACTCCAAGTGAACAAAATGAATTCCCAATCCATGAGCTGAGTCCAAAATGAGATCCAGGGACTTCACCGAACGTATGACTCAACACCAGGAGTGGAACCCAAGAAACAAAAAACCACAGAAAACACCACCCCGTGGACGAGACAATCGGCGTGAGCACCCACACGACCCAATGTGAACTTACGTGTCATTTCCGTTTCTGTCATTCGACCTAGATCGCCTGTCAATCGACCTAGATCTCGATCGGGATTTGTCATTGTCAGACTTAGAACGTGACCTAAGAAGTGGAAATAATTGGAAAAAATCAAGCATTAGAAATGGAAACGAGGCCGAAATGCGGAAAACATGACTAAGAGAGTAGGATTCGTCTCACTGAGCGGCGTGAAACTAAAGAGGGAAATACATGAAATATTTCATGAGAACTTACAACGAACGGTCCCTCTTGTCAACGGAGCGAGATCTGGATTTGGACTCCTTCTTACTCGCGGACTTGGAGCGGGATCGTGACTTTGATTTGCGATCAGCGGATCTGTAGCAAGAGATTCGGTCAGTCAACATTCGAGACGCCAAGCACGGCAAGGATTTTATTTGAAAGTTGATTTACTTTGAGCGAGATTTGGATCGAGAACCAGACTTGGCCCGAGATTTGGAACGGCTGCTGCGCCTGCTGCGGCTTCGTGAACTGCGACGGCTCCGAGACCTGAAAACCGTTAAGGTTTAAACGTCGGCGAGAAGAGAACAGGAACTCTACTAAAAACGTAGTTGAGTCTATCACAGTTACCTGGACCCGGAGCGCCTCCTGGATCTGGAGCGGGATCGAGACCTGGAGCTGGAGGAACGGGACCTGCGAGAACGCCTGCGGTCCTCGACTAAGCGAATCCGTCTTCCGTTCAGGTCAGTGTCATCCAACTTCTCAAGCGCGTTCTTCAAATCAGAACTTGAAGCGAACTCGACGACGCTGTAAACAACCAAATCAAACTTGAAAACGCTGCTTTGAAGCAATGAATACTAACAATCGCCTCAAAACTGATACGAACTTAAATAACACTTTAAAAACTTACCCTTCGTTTCTTCTGTCCTTGTGGGCATCAGCATAAGTGACTTCCCCAGCTTGACGCATATAGTCTTTCAAATCCTGAGTGAGATAGCAAAAACCATCATCAGACCACATTGAAGTGAACAACAAGAATAGGAATAGATAATATTTATCACGTCAGCCAATCAAAATGGAGCAACTGAAAACTCTAAAGACATTTTACTGCAAATGTATACTTTTTTTGTGAACTTCATTTTGTGTGGCTGAATATTTCAAAAAAGGAAATTTTACAAGACAAAACGAGATGCCTTCCAACAACTGCAGATTATTGGAAAATTAAAGTGCTTTGTATTCAAGTGAATACCAGCGGAACAAGAAATCGAAATAAATTAACTGAACAATCGAAAATTCACAAGGATCAACGTAAATTATCACTCAGAACAAAACAAATTCAAAAAATTGATGAAACAAATAAATCAGGAATATTTATATTAGGTATACGGTAGTTTTCAAAACAGCCATGTTAGGGTCCTTTTCCTCCATTTACAGATGAAAATTCGAAAAATCGGGATTCAAAATACCTCTTAGAAGGTCAGAGATGAGCAAAAGATAATTTTTCCTCGTGTTGAATGAACTAACCGTTAAAATACCACCTTTTTGGAAACCACCGTTCTTAATAACTAATAATATATTTAGATTTAAGCACAATTACGTTAAAATCTAGTTATTCCCCATTACAATAATATGAATCATTTCCTAACAATGTAACTAAGGCATGTAATTTCAATCAAGCTTACATCTATCGTCTCTGCACCGGACATGGTTGAGAACTCTTAAAATAATACATTTCTAAGCCTTCACGACAAATTTAACCATCGTTTAACCATTCATTCACTACAAAATGATTGTTAAAAAAAAATCCTCACACGTTATATGAAGGAAAAAAATTAACAATAATTCTAGTGAAGTTTTCTGATCCCATTTTGTTGTACAAACAACCACATCGTGGAACTTCATACAATAAAAAATAAACGACATTAGCGTCACATTTAATTTATGCTCTTTTGAAAGCTAACTGATTATGCTCAAATGACCAATTCTATCGGGCAGTTGGCGAGAGTAGTCAACATGATTTGCAGCACAAGCAGCCATACAATTGACTATCGAAGACTGGAGTATGAAGAAGAGGGCATACTGACCATGTATCGATAATAAAAATAACTTCATTGACAGCATGGATTCTTGAGTAACTACTTTGAGTGATGTAGGCAGCCCAGTTGGTTTCCCTCCGCAATCCGTTTCCTCTGAATATAGGAAGAGAAATCGTTTTGTTCAGTTTTCAATTTCAACATTTCTCCAGGTAAACATTCAACAGCATCGATTTCAAGGTACATCCTGTTATCACAATCAGGTTTGACTTCATTTTTCATTATGCACGGTGGAACAGTCGATGCCCAAAATTCATCTCCATTCAACTCCAAGTTGTTTGAAGTACAGCACACCACCACGGCAGTCGCCAGCGGACAAAGGACTCAGGCTATCATCCAGCTCTCATCAGGTAGAGAGTTCAACCAATCCATAGCATTCTCATCAGGTGGAGGTGAGGATTTCAAACCTTCCTTCAAAATGATCATCAAAATCGTCAATTCGTGGGCCATCAGTTCATCTGCCTTCCACTGGCCTGTACTGCCTCCGCTGATCCTTCCACTCGTAGTGCTCAACCGTCAATCCCTCATCAATATCATAATCAGTCAGTGTCAAGGGAGCGAAGTGAAAACATTTCCAATTCAAGTTGAGGATGGAAAAAGACGCTCCTCCTTTTTTCTTTTCACATGAAAAAAATCTCAAGAATTTTACACTACTGGAAAGTTGCTACACTTTCAGTACTTAGTAGATAATTTGACAGTTATTCGTGAGCAATAACCATTACATTCCACCGATAATCAAGAAACAAAAGAACATAGGCATTCAGGAACAAAATTGATGGGTTAGAAAAAGTCTCAGATGAACCAGAATGGCAAATTAAGCCTCCGCTCCCTTGATTTTACGGATATAGTATAATAGTATAGATTTAAACTAACTAAGTGACATGAATAATAGGGAATAACATGACTTATTTACAGTTAGGAGCGGAATTCATAGTCATTACTTGGATCAGAGATAGCCCTTCAAGGTTCCACTGAGGAGGGAGTCCTCAAAGGTACTTTCACAAACAAAAATGGCTTTTAGTTGGGGCTCACACTCATCTCAAAAGAGCCAAATTGAGAGGGCTTTGGCTAAAGGTGTTAATAAAACTGAACAATACCAGAAAATATTTGTTTCAGAGGTGCTAGTCCCTCTAATAAATCCTCAAAATCAAGGCTGCGAACCTACTGTAAAAATTATTTGGGCAAGACATGAATATAATATCGTATTAGCAGACATTGAGTTCATCTTCCTACTCAACTATGAATACAGGAGGCAGAATGAGAGTGAGCAGCCATAGAGTGACTCAGATCCCGACTATAAATTTCACCCCAGGTTCCATACATTATCCAAACAAAGCAGGCTGATGTCATCAACTGGATTTCCTCTAATCAGATACATTTTTGACCGAGCTGAAGAAATAAAACGTAATCTAGTGTTAATTAATTTAAATCAAATTTTCGTCTCAGAAATGTCCTCTAACAAGCATATACCACTGTTGTTACTGTTCGTTGTTGCAGTTTATTGTTTATTATGTTAGTTATTAAATAGAATCATGTTACTCGACTGTTGAATTAAACATGCGATGTATCGATTAGTATGTGATAGTAGACAATTAGAAACCGGCCTGCAAATATTCACATTAGTTCAAAGCTCTCGCGGATAACCGAACTTGTTTTTGATTTTTCGAAAATTAAAGCGGAACATAAATCAAGTTCGTGATTTTCTACACCCTTTCAAGTGACTTATATACGTAGTAAAGCTGGGTTCCAGAAAGTGTTCGATGTTGAAGGCGATTGTGCTATCACATGGAGCGAAGAAATAGTTTGATTTCAAGTAGGAATAAGCAGCGTCAAGGGGAAATAAAATTACATTTTTAATACCCTAGATCACTTCCAAATCGAATAACTTCTGTGATGAGTCAACAATTCATTGCTCCATGTGAGTCAAACAAAATATGGAAGCCCAATATTTTGATTGAAACCAGCCAGGTACAGACAGCTTAAGAGGAGATGGCAACACCAGTCAGATAGTTGAGATAGTGAGTTAAGCCATTAAAAAAGTTAAATAAGCGATGTTCTAGACCAAATTCAAGTTGTCTGAGAACCTAATTAATCAATGAAAGAATTACATCAGTGTGAAACCAAGGAGTCGTATAAACTAAAAAATGAATGATACTAAAAATTTGTATCAATAACTGGGAAACTTAATCAACATGAAGGTAGGAAGTAGGAGGTAATGTATGTCAATTAGCAACGACAGCGCTTGAATTTGAGTTTACTTCGGGCTTTAGCAATAGCGTAGTTCTAAAGCGTAATAAAAACAAAAAACAAATATTTTGGTCTCCATGAGTTGGGATGCCATACAATTAACGTAATTAATCTCAGAAATCATAAATTGACGTTGCAAATCGACAACATTCGGTTTTTAATAACATCACGGGACAGAGAATGTAGAATTACCTTCAGCTTCGCTTTTGGTACATCTCATCATGGGGGCAATCATCATCAGCTCATCTGGGCACCAATTAAGGCCACATCATCAGTGGAAGGGGGTCCCGTTAGATTGAGGGGGAATCACCAGGATGGAGATGCGAGTAGGAGGAATAGGAGACGCAGTCCTAATCCGAGAGCGAGTATAACAGGCATAGCAACATCCCATTCAGATCAGACTAAGAAGTCACAATGGCCATGGATTTACGTCACACACACGGTAGGTTGGTTGCCCACATGTACTTCTTTGAAGAAGACAAACAGACATGTAAAAAGCGATATTTATACGTTGTTAAGAATATTTGGGTTTCGCTACAAGAGAAGAAAAGCACACGATAAAGTGCACCCCGCCAAAAGTGATCTATTTAAAAGAAATTAAAGGCAATTGGTCAAAATCAGAGTTCTCCAGTCTAAACGAAAATATCCCGGGCTATCAAGAATGTACGTTGTATGGCTAAGGTTGGCTTCACTTCTTCAGGATCTTTTTCGATCTCATCAGTCGCTCGGGACCTTATTTCCGTCACCTCAAATATCCATTTCGTCTTTGGTCCACCTGTGCCATTCGAAGAGTCCATTCTCAAGCCTCCAGCCCAGTCTTGTTGCCTCACAATCCACCGATAACCGATCCATTCAAGATTTGACGCTCAGTTAAGGCGGCCGGCCCTCAGGATGTACAAGCACATTGGATCCCTCAAACATCCAGAGCTGAACACGATGGCATTGGCGACCTCATGCATATTCCGTTTCCCGTAGGATGACTGCTCCAAATGTACGCTGGTTGCGAAGCGGCGAAACTTGGCCTCATCTGCAAATGATGCGATTCCAGAAGCCGTGTCCATTTAGTCCGATGTAGTCCAAATCCTCGAAATGCTTCAGTTTTGCGCTCGAAATCTCTGTCCGCGAAGGTCCACGACTTTCGAACTCGACTTTGACCAATACCGTTCAAATAAGTTAAACTCCAAACTTTCATTGAGAGAAAATTTGTTCATCATACCACAACTTACAGATTAACTACAACAAACACACGAAATGCAAAGAAAATTCCTTACCTGCCAGCTGACTCGGCTTGAGAGGTTCGTGACGATCAGACGGTAATCCGTTCTGGTAGGTGGTCCGTATCTGCTGTTGAAAATTACAAGATCAAATTAAATTTCACATCGAACATGCCAACTTCTAGTGCTTCAAAGGACTTCACTACACCAATAACAACTAGTAACGAAAGCCAAATGTTGTCTTTATCAACACAGGCAGTCAAGCTCACCTGTCATTGCGATAATCAGGCTCCCTGAAACAAAAGGGGCAATTAAACGACTGATTGATGAGTGATGGGATGCCAGAAGCGTCACAATTTTCATAGAAGTACGGCAAGTCAGTTTTGTGGTTAATGATGAGTTGGTGATGGAACTGTCCCGATTGGAAGGGGAATTTTTCGAACTTGAGATTGGTCGAGGGTCCAAGAACTGTGTTGAGCAAGGATGGTCAGCGTTCTGGCGATGCCTCTCCCTTCACTGGATAGGTAGAAATTATGGAAGTGATAGTTAGGGACCCGCAACAAGGCTTAGCTGAAGATTGATTTATACAGCAATGGCAGAGCACCGTCAATCAGGAGCGAGTACTGATAAACGGAAGGAGGGGCAGTTATGTGAGCGCACGACGTTGTCATCTTTTCAGGGTAGCTCCCAATTGCTGTGGCTGTTAGAGAGACTGGAAAGAGGAATGCCAAAAATGTCAATACAAACGATGCCATTTACAACAACAGACCGACCAAAGTCCTACCACCTGGACCATAGATCTTCAACTTCAGCTTAAGAATTCATTACTTTCTAGAGCTTCCTGTGGTGATCCATGACTTTCAACCTGTTTCAACCAAGGTGCAGCTTCCAATACAGAGGCGGCTAGCTACAAATGGCTGAATATTTTGAGAAGGTGTTCAAGTCAAGATGCAGTTTGAGGAGGGTGACTCAAGATTTTCAGGTAATTTTATAATATTTTTTACCAACACGCACCCAGTTCCCTGGCCATTCCTACAGAATCACTTCAATAAAAGGTAAAATTGCAAAAATGTCTGACAAAGGATTTTATCTAAAATCAGTAGAGGGTTGACACTTTTGACATGTAGACGTCACTGTCAAGCCAACGGAACTATACTACATCTACTAGATACATCTAATACTAAACCGTTAAATTCTCAGGTCGAGTTGGTGGGGTTTCCAATCAAAAATTTCCTGATCGCAGATTTATAAAATCTGAAGGTATACGAGTTCAATTAACTGCAATTTGTATTGAAATGTGATTATCGTCTCATTCGTACCCCCATTAATTTCTACTCTTAATTCATGATTGCGAATCCATCAATCTCAGCAAGAAAATCCAAGTTGAAGTGAGTCGTTGCGCGTAATGTATACGCATTATGCACCTGCCGCCCACATTATGAGTAATGAAGGATAATACCCCCCCCCCCCCCTCACCAGCCCATCGTAGCACCACGTTTTGCACAGGCAATTCTGGTCAAATAAGAAAGAATGCCATACTGTGCTACAACTACTCGGTTCCAGGCCGTGCTGTACTGTTTTGCCATTCAAGAATCCTACAAGATGGAGGTCCTATTGAAATGAGGAGGCAAGATAATACGAGGAACGAGAAAACACATTCAAATCAATCTGACCGTCGAAATTGAGTTCACCAGTTTACTCGTTACTTTTGGTGGAAATAAACTATCGTTAGAAACCTCCGTTTTTTATTGAAATGGTTTTCCACAACCTTGTCGCGAATGATGTTATTCCCATCTAGACAAGGTGCAGCAGGGGAAGATACGGACTAGGTCGGAAGGATTGAGAAAGGAATAATGATATGTAAGGTGATACTTATGATTTGTCCGTTTCTCAATGCGTTGGATATACACTGACGAAAAATCTTCATTTCTTCCCAGGAATCCAGTCCAACGAATTGGAAATTCAACTTTTGTCTGACGAAAGGAAGACTGTACTGCATCACCAGCAGTGACCGCAGCGATGTTGATTCAAGTCGTTTGGCGAAATAGCCAAATACGGTGACAAACGCCGCATAATCAAAATCAACTGCAAATTAGCTGAACCTTCAAACGTGACACCTTCAGAAGAGCGGACCAACTCAGGGTCAACTGCAGTATCGACAAACCACAAAATGGTGTCATAACGCTCAACTTTACATAATAAAACAGCCACTCATCTCTAAGTAACATCGACATCTCTTTTATTAATCGAACATGTACCTAAGGACAGGAAAGGAATTAAAAGGAAGTTGGGGGTGTAACACGCCAAGGATATGAGTCACGTTTTAGGAAGTTTTTATCCGCGGTGGATTAGTGAATTACTTGTTCTAAACGTGTAATGTACAATTTTGTAATTTAATTTTTGGCTGTAGGTGAATATGTGAAGCAATAAACGTACTAAAGGGGGTATTTTTTGGAAAAATGGGGACAATTTATTAGAATTATAGAGTAAATGAGTTCTAGAAGTGCTCCGCTTTTGAAAAAGGGTATTCTGAATGGGTTTTGTATCCAAATTTATAACTTGAGAATAAAGATCAAACACGGCAAATTTAGATTTGAGTTAGGTAGTATTTAACCTGCAGTAAAATAGTGAATACTTTTTCAGGAATGGGGAATTTTTTAGTGATTAACCAGCAGGACAGGGGATGGAGTACTAAGGCACGAGGTGATTATTCAGTAGTTATAAATAATTTCACAACCCCAAAAAAAAAAAAAAAAAAAAAAAAAAAAAAGTCCAAGCCCATGAAAGCGATCTGTGGGGTTTTATGTTTTTCGGGTCGCTGATTTCAATCTTTTGCCAGTTTTTTCAGATCAGATCGCCTTTCAAGGTCATTTGAAGGTCAAATGGAGAAAATATAGCTAAAAAAATATCGCTTAAAAAATCTGAAAAAATTCAGACAAGGTTTTTTAGAAGGCTGAATCCCGAAGATCAGTGTTAAAAATTATGTATGTGTTTCAAGGGTCACTGAATCCAAATCCAGGGTTGGTTCGATCATGTCTGGTTATCTGAAGGTCATATAAGGTCATTTGAAGGTTGAATTTTTTACAAATTTTTTTGAGGTTATTTTGTTGGTTTGACCTTCAAATGACCTTGACCTTGATCTCATGAAGGTCCAACCGACACTGGATTTGGATTCAGCATTCTAAAAAACCTATATCTGAATTTTTTCAGATTTTTAGCGATATTTTCTACATTTGACCTTCAAATGACCATGAAAGGGATCTGATCTGAAAAAACTGGCAATAGATTTGAAATTGGCAACCCAAAAACATAACACCCACAAGGTCGCTTTCATGGACTCTGACTTTTTTTTTGTTTTTTAGGGTTGTGTTCTAGTTAGTGGATTATTTTTAGTTTTTCTAGAAAACTAAAAAGTTTAAAAGAAAATCAAAATTTGCAACTTAAAATGAAACTTGTAAATAACGGAAAGGACTCGTGCAAGGTGGTACATGTTCTACATTAAAAAGAGAAGCGAAGTACCTGTTGCGAGGACGTCTGTTGCGAGGAGGCGGAGGCGGTTGGTGGACACGTCCCCTCCACACATCGCTACCTCGAGGCGTTCCCCTTGCCCTCTCAACAGACACTCTGCAACAGACAACACATTCTCTTTGTAATGGAGACACTTGGAAGGTGGGGTCGACTTACTTGTAGAACCCTCCAGTTCGCCTCGGTGGTCTTCCGCCGCCTCCGTAACGGTCCCCGCCGTATCTGTCGCCTCCGCCGCCGCCGCCGCCTCGGCGGGCGTTACCACGAGCGTGCTCTACGATTATCCTACAATTCAATTCAATTTCAATTCAGGTTTTCACCTATACAACAGAGTCGGTTGAGTTCAATTTCACAGGAAAAACAATAACATTACTGTAGAAGTAGATAGGTAATATTTCATGTCTACCACTACGACATTTAAAATAGCATTTCTCAGCTGATGGCTGAAACTTCAAGTACATAATGTTAGTTTAACTTTTTTTTTTTTGGCATTACAAAACTGTATACAGCCATAATATTGCATTATGCTTCGTCACACTTTCAATTGACATTCATTTATAAAATTAAATAGCTCTTTTATATACTTAAATATTCCTAGAAGCCAGAATAGTACGACTTTTGCTTTTCCCTATCGACTCGCTCCCTGTGTCCACATGATGTTTTTCAAAATATAGGTAATTCGTGTGCAGTTGATTCACTGACGCTTTCAAGATGAATTCCCGACATCCACTGAATGTACGATCTACGGGCCTTTAATAACCACCGAATAAAAATCTGTTAGGTTACACAGATACCCTACAAAGTAAAGATGGCGTTTCTACACATACAAACTACGACGAACAACATCTACGTTTGAAAAAGAACAAATCAAATTATTCACCCTTACATCTACAAGGTGGGGCAAAATATATGAATCTGATTTCTTAGGCAACGGAAAGAAAGCAACATCATGGAAAAAACAAACCGTAAGCGTATTAGAATCAGTAAGTTACCTCGTTTTTGGTTGGTTATCCCTTGAATAAAAACCTATTTTCACGTAAAGAGTCAATCTCTCCGAATCGGATAAAAAAATTTCTGGGCGTTTCAAGGTGTCTAGATCAAAATAAGCAAATGTCCGTCAACCGTCCACAATGATTTTGAAAAGAGAAAATTTTCTAAAAATCTGAAATTCGGGTCGGGGGCCCGTTTTTGACTCTAGTTGGTCCTCATAACTTTTCAGTCCGATCGGACCGAATTTGGACGGGGTAGGGGTCAAAATGTGTACTTCGAAAAATGGGTTTTCGAGATTTTTGGCGATCTATGCTTGTGGGGTATCATCTTCCACTGAATAATTATTAAAAAAAAAAATAAAGCAATAATAATATAGTCGAAAGGCTGATTCTATGTGAGCATGTTTAGTGTTCCTTGAAACATTAAATATTTATTTAAAAAAAAAAAACATTAAAACAAAAATAAACTGGCAGCTTATATGATAATTTTTGAGATTTTAATCAATCTGATAGATATCCTCATCGGCGATCGTCCATCATCTTAAAAAAACTGTATTAAAACTCTTTTAATACAGTGGAAATTTGAATATTGTAATAAACGACCATCTTCAAAAAGGACATCAATAATTTCCTCGAAGAGGAGGTTCCATCCTGTAGCACTATGAGTGATAAGAAAAATCGTTTATACGAACAAATGCGTACATAATCCAACCTAATGGAAATTATATCAAGTATAACGATCGTTAACAACGCCTGCCACAGTAATTTGACTATCGTTAACTATTATTGCGGTTTTTCGTCGTACATGTACAGTCGCTATTTTTACACAAAAAGGGACTACTACTCATTATAACCTCGTTAACGACACAATACTCCTCAAGCTACTCAACATGCGTATGTACATCAAGAAAGACAAAACTTCAACACCTAATAATCGTCTTAACCTGTAATAATTGTTACTTATACTATAATTAAAACCCTTATTGTGAGGAACACATTATTTTTCACTTATACACATTTTACGAGGCTCCTAGTTGTAAATTCCTCGATGTTGTCTCGCGAACATCAGTATTACCGATCATATTAAGAAGAAATGGATGAAAATCCAAGTAATAAGAATTTAACTAATAGCGTGCCAAAAGTCTCGCGCAAGGAAGAGAAACAAGTATCTAATTACTGTAGTATAAGGGGAAATGTGTGAGTGTAGTCCGCTTAAGTGGGGCTATGTGTGGCGTATGTTGAGGAAATTCAGTAGATTGAATAGTTTAAAGAAAGGTGAAAATATAGAGGTGATGAATTTGTACGTGTATTTCCTAAAATTGTCAAAAATCGTTAGTCAAAGCAACTTGGCCATCCAAAATCAATGACCCCAGAGGTAATAGGAGGTGCTGTGCTGGCAACACACCTAGGAGAGGAGTTTTGGAGTATAAATTGTACGATATTTCGAACAAGAAGAGCTTCAGTATTGAGTTGTGAAAATGATTGCCCAACATTTAAAAAAAAGTATTGCTGTTTGATGAAGAATTCCTTGAAAGTGACAAATGTAGCTTGATTGGATTGTATAGTTCGGCTGGAGTATGCCGTTTTAAAATAGATTGACCTGGTGTATTGACATTTTCGCGTTGATTGTTTAGACACGGCAGAAAAATGACGAAATAAAACAAAATCCTACCTCTCTCCGAGCAGTTCTTTTCCGTTGAGTTCATAAACTGCGTCATCGGCGTCTCGATAATCATCAAACTCCTGCAAACGGAAGAGCACGAAAGTTAGAACCAATAAAATTTTATTATTAATCAAATTGAGTGAGAAAACTTACGATGAATCCGTAGCCGTTTTTGAGAAGAATATCCCGAGTTCGGCCGTATCCTTTGAAAAACCGTTCGAGGTCTCTTTCCCTACAACCGTAAGGAAGTCCACCGACGTATATTCTTGAGCCCACCATTTTGTAACTAAAACAAAATTGTTGAAATTCTATTTAGAATTGAATAGAAACGTGAATGTGAAGCTCAAACAAGGAAGGCAGCTCCTACTTGGTGTGACCGACAATTAAAATGTCGACAAGGAAATGATTAGTACAGCGATAAGATAAGAAGAAATAGGCATAGCGCATGTTGATTGTCCATAGAGGTCATTCTCATTCAAATTACAATATTTTCTACCGAAATGTCCAATGGTCAGAACATTACTTCTACTATTAGTTAATTAAAACATGACTCTTAACAGATTGACCAAACTTACCAACAATATTATGTAATAATAACGTCCAATGACGCATAATTTGCCTTCAATAAATACAAAAATTAAATATACCCCTGGATTGGCGTTCCACGTTCTCAATTTACTAAGGTCTTGTCCAAGGTGGATATCTCCTCAATCAATTATCCACCAATTCAAAAGCTTAAAACTGTCTACGTAGAAAAATATGGATTCCATACATGATGAGGGGGGAAAATGTGTTAGTAGGGTTCGGCAAGTCAGGAATATATAGCTACATTAGGAAAAAAGCACAGAATGAAATTTTAAATATGCGTTGTGCTCAAATTCATCAATGGTTTTGCACGTATTCTAGAGTCAATGTTTTTCAGACCAGATTTCGCCAACTAGAATAGGTACGGGTGTAATAAAGATATTTCAAGGTATGTATACTGACGCCGACGTCGGGGTAAAATGGAATGCCGCTCAATTCATTCCAGTGACTTCGTAAATGGAAAAATACCTACATATGTTGTTGGCAGGAACGGAATCCCTCAAGTAAGAGTACGATCAAGAGTAAGAATGATTGTGCTTTTCGAATTGGATGAAAATCAATCCTGCCCACGCCGAAGCGCGCTTTAGCCGAAGAAAAGGAAATCGCCCATATAGGTTTGG
Organism: Cyrtorhinus lividipennis; assembly: GCA_019603395.1. Taxonomy (NCBI): domain Eukaryota; kingdom Metazoa; phylum Arthropoda; class Insecta; order Hemiptera; family Miridae; genus Cyrtorhinus; species Cyrtorhinus lividipennis. Next base: position 25,021,267 of record CM034005.1, on the reverse strand, counting down.
AGACGACTTTAGATAGAATTCTCACCATGATAATATTTGTTAGACTCCAGCGTTCAACTACAGAATGGAAGTAGGCAAATTTTAAATTAATAAAGAAAGATAGCACTGGATGAGTTTAGGTCGTAGAAAACGCACAGCTGCAAACACTCGAATCAATTCTCATCTCACCTACGCTCGTTTGTTTCAGGAAATTCAACCAGAACGCAAATAACGCAAGGAAAAGGGCTCACACCGAAAGAAAATCTTCCAATAGAAAACATACACAGATCGTAAAAAGTGCCGGGAGTGAAAACGCTTTCACAGGGAATAAACTCAATGTTTCCATTCAAGGACGCTTGGGCTAGGGTACTCAAAGCTTCACTTCCACGTTTTCTATATTGATGATGAGATAGCATCATAATTTACGTGAAATTCGAATAAAAATTCCTACCTTTATTACGAGATGATGCGTTGACCTATTCGCCGCGAGTTTAGGAAGAACGAAATGCCATGAACTTTAATCTTAACTATAACCTCATAATTTACCTTGTACTGTCCAATTGAGTGATCCTGACATCACCATTTGATCATCTATGATGGCCATTTTACTGTGCATCATAAAGTCCATGTCAGGCGTTTTCACAGGAATACCTAAAACAGCAGAAGCACTTGTGTTGAGGAAGTTGACCATAGGAAACTCCCTGGATGTTACTTTTTCAGTCTAAAACAGTAATTTTTGTTAATTGTGATGTCCAAAACACCAGTTGATGAGAGGTTAGTGCACAGTATCAGCTGGTTTTACATATTACTGACATCAAGGCCTAATCAGGCTTCCAATCCAGTGCAATTTGTTCATTGTAAAATATCAATTTTGGTCAATGAAACCATTTACACTAGCTAGTGTCAGAGTGTGTTAGGAGTTAAAACTTCAGCTAGGTGGGGTGCATGATGGGCATAACCTCTGCAATATGTGGCAATGGCAGTGGGTTTACACAAGACTGGATGATTCACACTACAAGTGCTCTGTGACTAGAAAGACCAAGGAGGAAGAAGGTTAGATGGAATAGATAAACAGGGAAAAGGCATGCTTAGAGAGTATCTTGGACGTAGCCATAACTTGCTGAGCATAAATATGATAATATTTGTAACAAAAGAAAACAATCGCCTGCCACATGAGAATAGTACAGCATAAAGAAGTAATTTTCATATAAATTGCACACATAATGAACTTCTCTAGTAGTGAGAGATCAGGGCAGGTTCCATATTGCCTGATAAGATTCAATATGTGTATTGATAACAACCAGACAATAAGTCTTGAGCTTTGCCTATTCAGAGACCAGTTTGACTAATACTTAGCAGAATATGTACATCTGGAGACTAGCTCATTTAGATACTGGTAATTTGATAAGGGCCAAATATTTATCCTTCTTGTACATGAAATCTCCAGGAGAGGAGCCAAATCTGTATTCTGACGGTTATTAAGGCTAGTTAGATTATTTCATAACTCATTCCATTATACAATGAACATGTATCGATTACTGCCTTATTGTATGATAATAAAATCTTATCAGGCAATATGGCGACCCACTTCTAACAATAGTAAAACCTTCATGATGATGCACTTTCCCTGATAAGGTGATCAACTGACACAAAATAGCCTTCTTTTGGTAAAATTTACTTTAAGGGCTGCGAGAGGTTATGGGATCTATATATATATCAATCTATACTGGCAAGTCAATCAGTCAGATCTTATCATTGTTATCTCTCTCTTTTTAAATCTTTCTATGCCTTTAATTTTAAAATTAATAGTTCTGAAATAAATTCAAATTATACTATCAATCTCTACTATCAATATCTCGCATACGTATCGATATTATGATGTCACACTAGTACAGCCCCTATAGCAATGTTTACCCCTTTTTCATTGGCAATCTCAGGTGGCATTAACCAATTTCAACGTTAACTTTTAACGAAACATTTACCTGCTCTGCACAAACTTTGGACCTTGGATTTTGTATTGCCGGCCATGCTACTGTCGCAAATTATGCGAATTTTGACGCCACGGGAATGACAATCAACTAGCGTCAAGGCAATGTCTTGTGAAGTGAGAAGGTTTATGCAGATGTCCAGAGTCCTTTTGCTGCTGCCAAGAGTGTCCGCCATAAATCTTCAAAAGACAAGTTGAAATTAGTTTCTGTTTTAGGATGCAATAGAGATATAAAGGAGAAATATGGTTACTGATGACATTTTCAACAGACATGAAACCAGTTGTGGCAATTGTGTCACTAACCTTAGGAGAACCTACAGACATTGGATTAAGGCCTGTAAAGCCTCAGACATTAATCCTAAACAGCCTGTGTGAACCCAGGGGATTGTTCAAAATAGTGGGGATGTGATCTGCCAATCAGAATCTCGAATGTTCTCGTAAGCAACAAGCTACAGGAAGCAGCTGACTTCAAGTACTATCTTTGCAGGATCGCAGCAGATTGCATGTTTCTAGAGAATCCTGTAGAGCCTTTTCCATCATGGGTCAAACTGATCTTCCTTTAAGAGTCAGGCACTTTATGCTTGAGTCACAAGACCTTGTTCATCATCTCCTACTTGGTAAACTGACTCAAATTTGTGCCCCAACTTGCTTGAAAGATGGTTGATGAGCTCTGCGCTGATCAGGAAGTGGGAGAGTCTTCATACATTTGTAGAAAGCCTTGAGCTTCGACACAATGCAAAGCAGATGCATTTCTCATAGGGGAAGAAGTGGATTTATCCCCAGTCAGGATGTGTGTTTCCTTGCTAAAAACTTTTGTTTTAACTGTCGCCTCACCAATCATATTGCGTCCAATTGCCCAAATCCAACTTTACCTCCCCATGATGAAACTAATAAAGTTAAACCTAGTTCCTCTCTTACAGACTGAATGGATTTGCATAAGTTGCCACCAAGAGCGCTGGTCTGCAACAAGCCAGGGACTGCAAGAAACTCTGTGGGAGTTAATTTTAGCAGAATTAGTGGTGAATGATTATGTTGCAACAGCGAGCACTTGTCCATATTTATAATCACTTATTTAGTATGTTTCTTTTACAAAAGGCAGAGGGTCTATCAACTTGAGCTTTCCTTTGGCATTATGCTTCAGTATTGTACAGCAGAATGTGTCACAGTCACTAACCATGGTCTCATCATCAGCTTAAAATTCTTCAGAACCATTCCACTTGATATAATATTCATTATTTTAAATAGAAATGAGAAAATTTGACAGAACAATGATAACAACGAACAGTGATGCGCCAGTGAAAATGCTGAGCTCTGATAATGACTTCTCTTTTCTCTCAATAGAGCGCGCTTCAGTAAATGTCTAAATTTTGAGAAAAACCCCTAAACTTAAAAACTGAGTTTTAAACTAGTTCAGATCAACTCATAAAATTTTCTGTGAACAGCTAATCCGCTATCAGAACTCGGAACACCTTCACAACAAATGCTAAATGCTCAAGCCTCAAGGTCACATGCCCTGACAGTTCTAAAACTACCCAGAACTGTTTATGAATTGACCAATAATAACAACTATGCAATATTTTATAACTATCATTTTGCAGTGTTATCCCAAATCGAGTACAAAGGAGTGAAATTTAAAACAAATACAATTTCTATATCCCTTTTATACTGTTTTGAAGACCCTCTTTGCAAAAGTGCACTTCTGTTACATTGGAACACCTGTTCCTTGAGAAAAGACTGATCCTAACCTAAAAGGTTGGTCTAGAGAAAAAAAACTCCACGTCCAATTATATGATTTATATTTGTACATAATTTACAAGGCAGTTTCTCGTTTTCTACCCTCACGTTTGGCTTTATGTCAACATACATAGTTAGCCCATCATATTTAGCCATTAAAAAGGATATACTTTGTTTAAAAGCGGAGATTTTTATCAATTTATTTGGGATGACTTGAATTTCCATGCATTTTTGATAAAAGAGAAACCCTAAAATTGTGTGAATTACAGCAGTTTTTGGGCCATAGCTCTAAAACCGTCAGTCTAACGTCTAAAATCACTATGTATGAGACAAAAGTAGATCATTATTCAAGTCAAAAAACAAACATTTTCCTCTACAGCCAAAAACTGGGACTACTCAATCATCTAATTGCACCTAATGCTGCATCCCAGCAGAGTTTGCCCTACTCTTCCTCTCGCTCAAGAAGTTAAATTAATTATGAAGTCCCAAAAAACCAAAATGTCTTTAATTGGCTAGTTTTAGATACATTACACAATTGGCTATTTGTGAAAATACCTCTTAATGCAAAAAAATCAGGTCAAAATCGTATCAAATATCAGCAAATGATCTAAAAACTGTATTACTCAGAGGCCAGTTATCTAAATATCTAAATTTGCAGGCAAAAATTGAGCCTATTTACAATTTATTTCTCTATTTTTCATTCTGATCATCACCGTACAACTTATTATGTGATGGATACACTATAATGATTCAAGACTTCAGTCATATAACAGTATTAAGTTCTGTTAAGGAAAATGGGTACATGTTTCACATTTTCGATATGCTGTAAAAATTACACAACCCCACAAAAAAAAAAGTTCAAGTCCATGAAAGCGACCTATAAGGTTCATTTTTTGGTTGCTGATTTCAAATCGATTGCCAGTTTTTTCAGATCAGATTGCTTTGAAGGTCAAATGTAGAAAATATCGCTTAAAAAATCTGAAAAAATTCAGACAGGTTTTTTAGAATGCTGAATCCAAATCCAGTGTCGGTTGACCTTCATGAGGTTAAGGTCAAGGTCATTTGAAGGTCAAACCAACAAAATAACCTCAATAAAATTGTAAAAATTCGACCTTCAAATGACCTTATACGACCTTCAGATAACCAGACATGATTGAACCAACCCTGGATTTGGATTCAGCAACCCTCAAAACATACATAAATTTTTACAATTTTTTTTGAGATTATTTTTTGGTTTGACCTTCAATGAACTTGACCTCATAAAAAAACTATGTCCACGAATTTTTCAGATTTTTTACGATATAGATATTTTTTTTTTAGCTATATTTCTCCATTTGACCTTCAAATGACCTTGAAAGCGATCTGATCTGAAAAAACTGGCAAAAGATTCAAAATCAGCGACCCAAAAAAACATAAAACCTCATAAGTCGCTTTCATGGACTTTGACTTTTTTTTATTTTGTGGGGTTGTGTTATCTATCAAACTAAATTAGGATTTTTCTTCTTTAAATATAAAGGAAATTTGATCAAATTTCATCTCATACATAAGTACTTTTTACATTAGACTGATGATTTTGGAGGTATAGGCCAAATACTTGAAGGAGTATGAAAATTTCAACGTTTTTTAGCTACCGTAAGCTGCGCAGTGGAAAATTACGTGTGGTAACACTGAATTTGTTTTTAACGGCCCTAAATAATTTTATAATAATAATTATGATTGTACTCCACTTATCAAATGGGCAAATATATTGGGCCAACGTTGGTAATTGATAGATATAGAGCTAAGTGGCTTCCAGTTCGTCTGGATCGAATTTTTTCCCCTTTTTAGTTCGTTTAAGAAACGCGATGTTCTCTTCTAATTCTTTCAAATCTTCTTCGGTGAATTTCTTTCGTTTCTTTTTGCTTTTTGTCGCACCTTCATCCATTTTCTTCTGTTTGTACTCCTTCTTTTTCCGACGTTTTTCTTGAGATTCGAGCCGCGCTTTTTTCGATTCAGCCCACGGAACGGACTGTTTCGTTCGTTTGACGCCTTTCCCAGGCCAAATGCCAGTTTCTTGGTATTCTTTTAATTTAAATTGACGGGCCGCTTCTTTTTGTTTGTCTTTGTAACTGATATCGTTGAAATCAATGGTCGTTGGAGTGAATTCGAGTTGAAGTTTTTTCAATTCGGGCATTTTGGGGAGTCGAAGAAGACCGAATGATTTGGCTATTCCAGCGAAATCTAGGTCTTTAGTACGAAGAACGATATTGCATTCGTGTTTGCTATAAGCGCGCACGTAGGAGACAAAAGCGACGTTCGCTTTGTCGAAATACGCTCTGTCGTTGGTTTGTAGTTCTTTGGCAACGTCGACGACTGATGTTCTCAACTCGTCCAAGTCGTCAACGAACTCGTTCAACTGTACTTTTTGATTTCTTTGAATAAAATCCACGTACGTCTCTTCACTTGGCGTCAGCAACGTTAGAGCGCGCCCCTCATGACCGATTCTCGCAGTACGACCACATCTGTGCACAAAAGCTGAAACCGAAGTTGGTGGATCGTATTGAACAACCCAATCAATGTCCGGAATGTCGATGCCTCGTTCCATGACGTCAGTGCAAAATAAAATTCCACTCTCAGCGAGTCGAAATTTTTTGAGCATTTTTTCCCGCTTTTTCTTCATTTTGCCGTGAAGGCTGTGCATTTCAAAATTTGGTAAACACTTTTTGAGTAACTCACTGAAATATTCGACGCATGCGCATGTTAAAAAGAACAACACGTATTTTTTATCTTTGCCTTCAGTCCTGAGAAATCGTACGAGGAATGTCATTTTCTCTTCAGCAGGACAAATTTTATAAAAATTTATCAATTCTTTGGGCGTAGAAACGTTAGTTTGGCAAGATTTCTGTTTAACAGTCACTATGACGGGATTGCGCAGCCCAGCGCGCACCAGTAGCTCCAATTGTCTCGTTTGCGTGGCGGAAAACAACCCAGTTCGTCGTTGTTTTGGAAGAAATTCCAGTATAGTGTTCAAAGATTTCTCAAAACCGAGTTCCAATAAACGGTCGGCTTCGTCCAGGACCAGCATTTCTAAAGATTTGACGGCTTTGTGAAGTGGGACGTCCCCTCGAGTGAGCAAGTCGACGAGTCGTCCTGGAGTGGCGATGACGATGTTGGCGCCGACGTTTCTGAGCGTTTCAGTATCGTCGGACACTTTAGTGCCACCTATGAACAAAACGTGCTTAAAAGGGTCGTCCATATTGTTCAAAAAACTTTGCAAAACGTCGCTCGTCTGTTTAGCGAGTTCTCGCGTCGGGGATATGATTATACCGCCGATTTCGAGAGGTTTCCAGGACTCGGGTCGTCGATGCATTTTTTCCAATAAAGGGACGACAAACGCCAACGTTTTACCACTTCCTGTGACGGCTTCGGCGGCGACGTCTTTGCTTCCGAGGAGTAAAGGTATGGTGGAAGCCTGAACTGGCGTCATCGTGGAGAATCCTTGCTGATTCAACGTGTGGAGCACAAAAGGGCTCAACTTCGGTTGTAAATTCTCCCACTTGACGTCCATCGTTGATTTTCAATTCAGCACTCTACAATAACACAAACTTGAAAAAAACATTAAAAATTGAATAAACTTTCTGAAAAACACCCGTGAAAATGTATAAGATATGTTATTGAACAACCACATCTACCCATGCCGTCAAATTCAAACAAGTAATAACACAACCTGCCTTGCTGAAACCTCCCCAGGTCAAGTCCATCTTCACCTTCTTCTTTATAAGAGAGCTCCTGATTCCTAAAAATTCCAAATTTTCCGCACCAAAATGCCAATACGTTAAAATACGTGAACCATATCGCCCCTACGTTATGTCACTTACGGAAATTTTTGGTGAAATTTAAACAAATAGTTCGAAGAAATAATGCATTCCAATTTCTGATGAATTTTATACCTAATTTTTCGTAAAGATTTTGCCACCTTTTTGCTTAATCTGCAAAATTTCGGAGAAAAGATCTGCTGAAATTGTTAGTATCGAAAACGAGGTGTCGATACAAGCGAATAAATCGAATCCGTACCAAGAAAGTGAAATGTACAACCACCACATTAGGCTACAGACAGGTACAAAAAAAAATCGATGTTTTTCATGAACCATCGAAGAAACATCGATTTTCTAATGTATGGAAACATTGGTGTTTCGATACATCGATTGTTCTAAAGGAGGGAAATGTGTGCTTATTGGCATAACATAATTGATGATTTTGAGGTTGAAGATGATAAGAACACTGATAACGAACATACATTTCCCAAGTACCTCAATTCAATTGAAACATCGATGTTTCTATAATTAGAATAGATAGTTTATATTTGAGGGTAATACACATGATTAATATTTATAAAACAAGAATAACTATTTTTTAGCAAAAAAAATGGTAGGTACACTTAAATTTCAATTCGAACGACCAAAGAGACAATCTGAGAAAGGTACAATTTGTCTGGTAATAATCGATCTAGAGAAACATCGATTTTTGAGAGAACATCCAGTAAAGTCAAGTATAGGACCATTGTCGCGTTATCAACTGATAGCAATGATATCGCGCATACGGTCGATAATCGATAATCGAAAGTTTTTGTTGTTGCTTTTTGTCTCCTCCGGATCTTCAGTCACTCACTTCAGTCAGTGTACATTTTCCTCCATCCTCCTTGTGCATGTCCACGTTATTTATTTTAGTTTAGTTAGTTTAGTTTAGTTTAATTTAGTTTACTTATTTATTTAGTGTTATTTATTTAGTTAGTTTTAGTTTATTTCAATTTAGTATTTCCCTCCTTTTTATAAAGACAAATATGGCGACAGGGAAATATTTCATATATTTATCGATTATAAATATAATATCATTAAAATCGATAGTGCATATCGACTGAGCGTACTACCAATATCAGCTGATAACGTGACAATGGTCCATATTCTTGGCTTTTACCGACCATCGATACCTATTCTCACAAGTTTTTAGGGATGATCGATACCATGGGAGAATATGAGTACTAGTATCGGTATCAAATGAATGGTATCGATACCAAGCAAATATCGAATCAAAAGTCGGTGCTCCACGTAATTTTTAACAAAAATTTGGGTTTACTGTTTTTGTTCGATACTTTTTTCAATCCCGATTATTTTTACCAATACCAATATCGGTATCGATATCAAATGATATTGAAAGAAAAGTATCGATACATGTCGATATCGATCAGTATCGTTCATGGTTCATCCCGACTTGTTTTCATTTTTATTGCAGGGACTGTCGCTTGTTGTTGTTGATGCCGTTTTTCCGTGTAAATTGAGTGCTTTTCTTGACAAATACCGAACTGAATGGAATTTGAACTACACAATACCTGTCAGAGGCCCTGTACGGGTGAATTGTGATTGGAATTACTTTCACAAACGAAATGGCCGATCGACTGACGCAGTTGCAAGACACCATCAACCAGCAGGCGGAATACTTTTGCAATAGCATCGGTATTTTACAACAATTTTCAACGCCGAGCAAATTATCGGGAGTTGATAGGTGATTAGAAGTGTTTAATGATTTGCGTTAAAGTAGAAGTAGGCTGAGAGACTCGGTATTGTCATTCTCCACGTAAAACGATCGTTTGATTTCAGGTCTGGCTCTCAAACACCACAACAACAAGACGACTACGCTCAACTGTTTGCCACGTTGATAACCCGATGCGCCAAAGATATCGACGCCCTGATCGAGTCGTTGCCGTCAGATGAGTCGTCGAACGAATTGCAAACTCAATGTTTGAGGAAGTTGGAGACGGACAATCAAGAATCGGCCGAACGTTTGGATGAAGTCGTTCGAAGTGGGGAATGTTTGTTGGAACAGGTGAGATTGAATTCGCTGAAGAAAATAGGATAAAACGGTAGATATATCATAATCATTTCGGATTTTCCATCTCAACGTGATCCATGCCTTCGTGAGTGTCAGCAACACGATCGTCAATCTCACTCTTTCCATTTTTGGTTGGTTATTCCTTGAATAATTATCAACCTATGTTTTCATACAAAAATTCAATCTCTCCGATTCGGCTCAAAAAAAATTTCTAGGCGTTTCCAAGTGTCCAGGTCAAAAAAAGTCATATGGCCGTCCGCCGTCCACGCCGATTTTGGTAGTAGAAAATTTCAAAAAGTCTGAAATTTTGGTAAGGGACCCGTTTCCGGTTCTAGTTAGTCATCAACACTTTTCAGCCCGATCGGACCAAATTTGGGCGGGGTAGGTGTCAAAATGTGTATTATGAAAAATGGATTTTCGAGAATTTTGGCGAATTAGGCGTGTGGGGTATCATTTTCCACTAAATTTTGGACTCTTGAATCCAATGAAATGGGTCCCGAAACGATTGGCGCCCACTGGAAGAGATTATGGGTCAAAATGGGTACCTATCTACCCATTTAGAATGTGTATTTTCGAGATTTCTGGTACCTGGGCCTGTGAGGTATCATTTTCCACTAAATTTTGGATCCTGAATCGATTGAAAGGAATCTCCATGCACCAGGTCGGAGGAAAAATCAAGCCTTGTGACAGAAATTGCATCGTTTTTGAAACGCATTATTGATTCTTTCGCAACACGAACAAAAATTTGATTCAAAGGAATACAAATCCGAGTAATTAACTACTCTACAATATAACTGACAATTTTACTTGAATTCATTTCGTGAATTTTTCGAAAGGAAGTATCTTGTATGCATGTTACTCAAATTGTTCTAATCTGCAATGGACTTGACTAAAATTGAATTTTGATTGACCTGAATAAAAAACACTTTCAAAATTGGTTTAGTTATTTGATAATAAACCCATAATTCAGTACATTCTCATCACAATTCACTAATAATAACGTGATTTTTGTCTCATTCGTACATTATATATTTGAGAATACCGATTTCCTGCGAATTTCTAATTAATATATTTTTTCTAAGGCTAATTTTATTTTTGTTTTCAGGTGCAAGCTGCCCTTGCCGACATAGCCCAAAGCCAACTGGAAATGCAGAGCTTGTCTGCCAAAAATAATTGACTCATTTATTAGCAAAAGCCCGAAATAACCATCAACTATAAGAATGTAAATATTTGTACTGCGTTTCTTCCATGAGGAAGGATCTTATTGATTTGAATGATTAATTGGTATTTTAGAGAGACAAATAAAATATAAGTTGTGGAAAATTGAATGTAATTTGTCAACCTATGCATGTCTTTGAGCCAGATGATAGTATAGCTGAAATGTATGTCATGGGTTGAAGTGGATTGATTGGAATATTGGTCGGCGATGGAGAAATAGAATAAAAAATAAATTGAATTAATACGAGGTCCCATACGTGTGTTCATTGTTATTGTATTGGAAGATAGTGTGATGATTATCATGCCTCTTTATTGAGAGATCTTTGGTGATGAACTGTCATGAAACTGATCCAGCACAATTTAGTGTTGATGTAAGCCAAATTTCAACAACTTGGCCCCCTACCCTACTATTAAGCACAATAAGGAGAAATGGGGGTCTAGAGGGTGAAGAAGATGAAATTCATTCTGTCTGATGTTCAAGTGGACGATTGGTTCGACGGCTAGGTACATAGAATGGATTGTACCAATTATTGTAGTGATATGAATTGGAGGAAAGCCGCAATCATAGAAGATTTGGTAAATATGCACTGTCGGGGGCCCCTGTCATGGCGCCCTAATATATCGATATGTCCTGTCAAACGAGATAATCGATAGTATTGTGACATCACTCTTTCTGGCTCATGCCTCGAACACCCAAAAGAAACAAAT
>CM034005.1:24990599-25009766 GCA_019603395.1 Cyrtorhinus lividipennis | reverse complement strand
GTTTTCAGGTGCAAGCTGCCCTTGCCGACATAGCCCAAAGCCAACTGGAAATGCAGAGCTTGTCTGCCAAAAATAATTGACTCATTTATTAGCAAAAGCCCGAAATAACCATCAACTATAAGAATGTAAATATTTGTACTGCGTTTCTTCCATGAGGAAGGATCTTATTGATTTGAATGATTAATTGATATTTTAGAGAGACAAATAAAATATAAGTTGTGGAAAATTGAATGTAATTTGTCAACCTATGCATGTCTTTGAGCCAGATGATATTATAGCTGAAATGTATGTCAAGGGTTGAAGTGGATTGATTGGAATATTGGTCGGCGATGGAGAAATAGAATAAAAAATAAATTGAATTAATACGAGGTCCCATACGTGTGTTCATTGTTATTGTATTGGAAGATAGTGTGATGATTATCATGCCTCTTTATTGAGAGATCTTTGGTGATGAACTGTCATGAAACTGATCCAGCACAATTTAGTGTTGATGTAAGCCGAATTTCAACAACTGGGGCCCCGTACCCTACCACTATTTACTACAATAAGGAGAAATTTGGGTCTAGAGGGTGAAGAAGGTGAAATTCATTCTGTCTGATGTTCAAGTGGACGATTGGTTCGACGGCTAGGTACATAGAATGGATTGTACCAATTATTGTAGTGATATGAATTGGAGGAAAGCCGCAATCATAGAAGATTTGGTAAATATGCACTGTCGGGGGCCCCTGTCATGGCGCCCTAATATATCGATATGTCCTGTCAAGCGAGATAATCGATAGTATTGTGACATCACTCTTTCTGGCTCATGCCTCAAACACCCCAAAAAAAACAAATCAAACACTTCCATTCCAACAAAAAGGGAAACCCGTCTATTTTGGAAGCAATGACACAAAGAATTATACAAAACAATGAACTAGGTCTGATAAATGTAACAAAATTTTTTCCCACTCTTTAGGACAATAGCCAATCGTAACGCATGATTACAGTGACGGATTGACATGCGCAAATATGTCACCGCCAAATAAATGTAACGGACATCGATTCAGTGATCGAAGTCGAAATCGATATTTATAATTAGACGCTTTATCAAGCGTGTTATCAAGGAGCCCCCGACAGCGCATCATTTCAACCGAAGATTGTTATACTTAGGGATAAAGGAGCTGTTGATATCAGAATACTCTGCGTACCGTAATTTCCTGTATGGGCAGCTCATCGAGTAGCATAATTGCTTCTGTGATACGAAGTGTTCCTCGTCGCATTCGTTAGTGCTCGCTTGAAAAAACAATACTTCCCGAGTGCCTTCTTCAATCTCAGCCTCTTCATTTCTTCGATTCAAGTACCGGTAAAGTAAAACCCCCGCGTAACAAAGCAGAGGTGATCCGACGACCGACCAGTTAACGCTCATTTGGAAACCGATAAACGTTTAGACATCACATACAAGATAAAAGGTATCTTCTTGTTTGATTTGAGAATGGATTTGAAAACAAACTTTTTTGATTTTGACTGTTTTGCGGTGAAAAGCCAAACTGGATGACGCTCATTGCCAAAGTGTGGAGGGATCGTGGGAGCACTCAGACCTCCTCTCCTGATCGGTACTAGCGCTCCTGGCGGCCAAAATCCTCAACCTGTAGAACGGCTCCACTTGTTTTTTGGGTTATTACCACTTTTGGTTGGTTATTGAATAAGTTTGGGCTCCTAAAAACAATTTAGTAGAACTTGTTGCGTGCTATATTCACGTTAAATACGATTTTATCTCTGACAATTCATTTGACAATTTCCAGGATGACGCCTGGATTTTTGAACTTTTTGCAACCGTCAACTATTCTATTGGCAAACAGCAAAATAAAACCTAGCCACTTTCAGCAACTCTTACAAACTGGCAGTGCCAAATGAAAGTGATAGATGGCCTCCCATTTTCCCAGTTGACATCTCACCATTGGGAATGGCGTGAATAGCCAATCTCGTGTTTATTAAATTATACTACCCAGTATATCTCGAGTATATTGAGATATGAGATATTTTGAATATTGAGTTGACACTCAGAGTTTATTACTAGCCCTCACTACCCATCAGGAAGGCTGTGGTTTCAGCTGATTCCGGCTTCTACTTGAAGCTCAAATGCACGCCATCTTGGGACGCTGCTAATAACCCATCTTCTGAATTCATCCTGTTTCAAATATTTGGTTTCCTTGCCTCTACTGACGAAATACATCTTCAGTAGAGTACTTGAGTACTTCAATATTCTTGATTTTGTACATACCCAGGTGTCCCTAGGTGGCACTAGGTGATAGGAATTTGATTTATCAAGAAATACTGCGAGAAATATGAAGAAATGAAAATATAGAAGAAGGCATTATGTGAACTTTGAGGGGGAAAACAAAGGACGACAGGACAAATCGATTAAAATAAAAACATGATATACAAAGTTTTTGACAATTTCTTTGAATTTCCCTGCCAACCGTTCATGTACTCAGGACTCGTTTTTATGGTTAGAAAATTGTTCACCACTCCTTGGAATCGTGAAGTGGATATAGAAATTGTCTGATCAAACCTAAAAGTTCCAAGATGGACTGAAAGAATGGGGAGATTGGGTGATGAATCAAACTAGCACAAAGCACCTTTGGATGGTAAAAACGTCTTGTAATTAGTCATGACAATGTCTGAAAGTCAGAACGCCTAAACAAAAATTACACTCAGATGTAGGCTAAGAACAAAAATCAGAAAAGTATATATACTGTTTCTCTATATAGAACCGTTGAGAAGATCATACACTTCATACCTCTTTCCTTTACTAAGATCCTTACTACTGCGGGTAAATAAGAAATAACGTCACAAATTAATAATGGGAATTGATTCAAAATGTGGTTCTAATCCCATTTGAAGTTCCTTGTAACAGAGTCTCACAAGACTCTGTTATAACCTTTCGGTAGTTCGAGGATTTCGGCCGCCAGGCGCGCTACGTACTGACCAGGACAATTGAACAAGAGTTTTCTGAGGTTAGAGTTAGTAAATAATCGCCTAATAGTTCTATTAATCAATAAATGATCTATTCTAATAATTATTATGATTAAATTTATTCTAAAAATCATTGAAGTGCGATATATAAACGGAAATAAGGTGTATTTTTTTCAACATAATCGATACTTCTCTCGGAATTCATATCAGAACTGGTATCTGATATCAAAAAGGTGCAATTCTTATCAGTTAATACAACCCCAATCCGTGTTCTGGCTTTATTAATCTGACTCTCTACTTCATGTTCTCTTTTATTAAATTAATTAAACAATCTCATAAATCAGTCATAGGGCGTAATATTCCTCATTAGAAGTCGTTGTAGCTGTTCGTCAAGTGGAAATTATGGGCGCGTGAGCTGATTGATAAGCTTCAGCTGTGTTTTGGTTCTTTTGAACATTCCTGAGCAGTCCACGGTACTTTATTATGATTCGAAGTGCACTTCATTCTTTGGAAAAGGCCATGGAAGGGAACGTTGGACTGCCTGGAGCCTTTTCGTGGCTCCAGTCATCAGCTCCAATGTTTTCCTTGAAGGGTGACCAGGTAGTACATGATCTCTCAGTAGTATCCTAGTCTAGACTAAGTGTTTCATTATATGGTATATAATACTCCTGTCGATTCTGGCTTTGTCGCTGCTGACGGCCACGCACATTTGCTGCAGGTTAAATGGTTTATGGCCTGTTAGTTGAGCTTACTAGTTTGAGTGATTCATGCTCCCTACGCCAGGTACAAGAAATGACCATGTAGGAAGGGAGCTCCCTAAATAATGTAGAAATTTGTGTCCTTCACACACCTAATTTCGCTTCTATGAACATAATTCGCTCATTTTTTCGAAGCATTAAGTTTCAGATCACAGCTATCAGTAGGTTGTAAGATATTTGTGCTGAACCTATGTTTAAATGACGACAAAATATTCCAGATCCACATCATTAATCATCCAGAAGACTTCTACAAGACGCTGATCAATGGTTGTCACAAAGCCCAACGACGAGTTATGTTGGCCTCACTCTATCTGGGCACTGGGCCTTTGGAAAGGAAATTGGTGAGATTTGTCTAATAATAAAATATATAAATAATAAAACAATCCGGCTGATCTATACATCGATGCACGCACCCCCAGAAATCGATATCTCGAACTAGGAGGACTTTTTTCTGGACGTTTCATGGTGTCTAGATCCAAATTAGCAAATGTCTGTCCGCCGTACGCCGACTTTGGTTGTAGAAATTTTTCTAAAAATCTGAAATTTTGGTCAGGGGTTCGTTCATGGTTGGTCTTTGAAACTTTTCAACCCGATCGAACCAAATTTGGGTGGGGTAGGGGTCAAAATGTGAATTTCGAAAAATGGATTTTTGAGATTTTTGACAATCTAGGTGTGTGGGGTATCATTTTCCACTAAATTTTGGACGCTGAATCCAAAGAGACGGTTTTTTGGAACGATTGGTGCCCTCCGGATGAGGCTATGGGTCAAAATGGGTGCCTATTTACCCATTTTGCATGTGTGTTTTCCATATTTCCGGTACCTATGCGTGTGGGGTATCATTTTCCACTAAATTGTGGACCCTAAATCGATTGGAACGGTTCCGGGACCCACCACACTCACTCTTAACCTCATTTTCCCCATGTTGAAGAAATGAGTCTCCATGCGCCTGGTCCAAGGAATAACCTACCCGTGTGTGAGAATTTGCAGCGTTTTTTAATTATATTTTTATTTTACTTCTTTATTTTGGATAATAGAGATTATCGAACGACGCGTATTTCTAGAAAATTGCGGTAATCTCTCACAAATTTGGGAATCTTTTATCAAGGGGTTTATGACCATGAAGCGCATATTCTTAGCGTCAATATAGTAAATATACGAATTTTTAATCTTCTTTTTGTATTTTACAGGTTGAAACCATTAGAAATCGCATGCAAGAAGTCAAAGATTTGGAAGTTTCTATTCTCCTCGACGCCAATAGAGGTTCTCGTGGAAAAATAAATTCTCGAACGCTCCTGTTACCTTTACTCGACCGTACAAATCAATGCCAAGTACGCCATTTGGTGGTTGAAAACCGTGGTACAAACTCTTAAAAGCGAATCCTTAGTCATTTAATAAAACTCTTTTTGTTGTCATCTTATAGGTGTCGCTTTTTCACACGCCATCTCTGAGAGGGCCGTTGAAACTTCTGCTGCCGGCTCGTTACAACGAGCTTGTTGGACTTCAACACATGAAATTGTATTTATTTGACGACTCCGTCGTCATTAGCGGGTGAGTTTCAATCGAGCAAAATAGATATAAATAGATAGTAAATAAAATATTTAACAGATTGTTAACGTTTCTAGTTGACAAGCCTTCGAGAAGTCGAATTTACAGCTTATTAGCAACAAAATGTGTCTTCAGAAACTTGTTTTTTTTTCAGAGGTTTTGTTTCCGAATTATTCACGATTTAAAATTTGTGGCAAAGCACTGCCCCCACTTCGAGTTTTGTTCAAGACTACACATTAGCACCTTTCATACTCATTTTCAAGGAAGTGGATCCTTGCTAGTATCCCCTTGAGAGTAGTATAATTCGATTTACCTTGAAAAAATGGTCAATATTGTCGGCACTTACCTTTCTAAACTTGTGGAATTAGATATTTTTATGAAAAAACCCACCATTTTCGATTTAAATTACTCAGTTTTTCCACTTGAAACGTAATTTCTACTCTCAAATGATGTCACAAAAATAATCTTGAATATACCGTTGAAAAGCTGGTATTCTGAAGAAGTTTTCCCTCGAACGAACACGGAAATTTCTCGGGTGAAAGTGTTTTTCTGGGTTTTTTTGCCCGGCTGAAATTTGACAAGGTTTCTCAATTTCAATAATTTCCTAAATTTCTGGCTAAATTAGTGAGTACCAGTACTGAATTATGTGTGACGTTGAGGAGCCCATAAGAAGGAAAATTTGACGTCTATTCCACCAGTGTACTCAGATTTGAGATTATCATGTAAATTAAGTAATTATGTGAAGTCCATTTTAGTGACGTCAGGTCGGAAAAACGAAGAAAATCTTAAATTGTGAGTAACTGAAAAACGAAGCCCCCAAAAAGAAAAATTTAGAAACACTTTTTGTTGCAAATGAGTTATAAAATCGACCCTATTCAAGCTTATCAATCTTAAGCGTTAATACCCCGTATAAAATCGACTCCCGAAAATTATTAGAAGCTTATTTGACCCTAAAAGCTCTCTAATTTCAATTGCCTTTTAGTTTTTGGTTTATTATTCATCAAATTATCGACATTATGTTTTCATGCTAAATGCCAATCTGAATAGGAGCATGAAGAAAATGAGAAAAAACAGTGAGTGTGGAGTGTCCCAGACTTATTTCAATTGTTTCATCGTCCAAAATTTAGTGGAAAATTATACCCCACACGCCTAGGTCGTCAAAAATCTCAAGAACACATCCGAAATAGGTAGGTAAATACCTATTTTGTCTCAGCCACCTCCGGTAGGCCCCATTCTGTCCAAAATTCATCTCAATGGATCATTCAAATGATAACCTACATGCCTAATTCTTTAAAAAATCCCGAAAATCGAGTTTCCAAAAACACATTTTTACTCATACCCTCCCCAACGGTGAGTGTGGAGTATCCCAGATCAGATAAGATTCGTTCTGATCGTTTCAGCGTCCTAAATTTAGTGGAAAATGATACCCCACACACCTAGGTACCAGAAATCTCGAAAACCCACTTTCGAAATGGGTAGATTGTTACCCATTTTGACCCATAACCTCTTCCGGTGGGTGCCAATTGTTCCGGGACCCGCCTCATTGGATTCAGCGTCCAAAATTTAGTGGAAAATGATACCCCACACGCCTAGATCGCCAAAAATCTCGAAAACAGCTTGTTCTTGGTAGTAAATTAACCTATAAAAATTTGAAATTCTGACCAGGGACCGCTATCTTTAGTTGCTCCTCGAAACCTTTCCGCCCTATTAGACGAAATTTTGAGAAGGTAGGGTTAAAAATATGTTTTTTGGAACTTCTTTTTCGTTATTTTTTGGGAACTAGGCATGCTGGGTACCGTTTTGCACTAAATTTTGGACGCTAAATCGATCCGTATGAGTCATTGGCTTGTACATACACTGTTTTCCCCACACTTTTGCTCCATGGAATGATGAACCATTTTGGAAGAATTCACAGCGTTTTTCTTATCCGCCTCATTATTGTTAGATAGAGCGAATCTGAGCGAAGACTACTTCACTCGGCGTCAAGATCGCTACATACTCATCAATAATTGCAAACCTTTGGCCGACTTCTACTGGAATTTAGTGCAAAAAATTGCTCAAGTCTCCTTGGCGTTGGACAGTTCCGACCAACTGACGGCCCGGTATGTTGATTTCTTAAATTAATATCCCTTTTATTTATTTATTATGACTTTACTTGAGTATTGTAATATTTCCAGGTCTTGCCACCCGTTTAAATCAAACCAACAACTGTATATAAATGATGCCCGAGACAAAGTTTGGGGCTTTTACAAGTCTGCTATGAACACAGTTCATTCACAACCAGGTAAATAATTGTGGTTAGTTACTCTCTGGCGGATTTTGCCTGTAGAGAAAACTGTATACTGGTCACCAAAGTCTGTGTAAGCTCCAATTTGTATAGGATTTATGTAAGTTGATTCAACCTACATAAAGACGGACGTAAGAGTTTGTTCAAGACGCTCAGCAACGTTAAATTCAAGTTAAAGAACTAATGTTTTCTGTTCCTTCTTCAAAATGAGAAGAATTTTCGTCTCATCCCCTCATTTGTTTTCAAATTTTAATAGCTCTCAGTATGAATGGTTAAAAATTACATAAATTTTCAGGTGACGACACTTGGGTGTTTCCACTTTTGGAATTGCCTCCTCTAGATGTCCACCACGACTCGGTCATCACTCAGAGGATCCTCGAATCTGCTGAAGCCGGTGCTCAAATCACTTTGTCTACGGGTTATTTTAACCTAACCGATCAGTACTCAGATTCAATTTTGAGAGCTTCAAAAGCAAATTACAGGATTTTGATGGCTCATCCGTCGGTGAGTTTGGTCTAAAAAAGCTAGAAACGCTATGAATTCCTCCACAATGGTTGGTTATTCCTTGGAGTGAGATTATGGGGAAAATAGTAAGTGTGGAGTGCCACGTCGATTCAGCGTCCAAAATTAGTGGATAACTAATAACTCCTCATGCCTAGTTCCCGAAATTCTGAAAATAGAGTTTTCAATCACAAGGGTTGGTTATTCCTTGGACCAAGCGAATAGAGACTCATTTCAATCGATTCAGCCTCCATAACCTCTTCCGGTGGGCGCCAATCATTCCGGGATCCGTCTCATTGGATTCAGCGTCCAAAATTTAGTCGAAAATGATGCCCCACACGCCTTGATCACCGATAATCTCGAAAATCCATTTTTCAAAATACACATTTTGACACCCCCCTCCCCAATTTGGTCTGATCGGGCTGAATTGCGAGGCCCAACTAGAGCTAGAAAAAGGTCTCAGACCAAAATTTTAAATTTCTAGAAAATTTTCTACTATCAACCAAAGGTACCTGATGTACCTACCTGGGCAAGACTGTGCCTGAAGCCGCAAGGCCCATTACAGTCTACCCTCTTCAATATTTTGCGCTAGATCATCTGGGAGCCCTGCACTATGGCTCTATGGCTTGGGTATATCTGGCACCTCCCCTCTTCCAGCGTTCTTTGGCTTATTAGGCAGGCAAGGATGGAACCAGAGGTTCCACAAGGTACCAAGAGTACCAGAAGATGGCGTGGACAGCATTCGGAGGGCGAACATCCTGCTGGGGTACATGGAGTTGAGACGGTTCCCATGTAGTCCTTATTATTTCGGGGGTTTGAAATTCTAGGCCTCTATCTTTCCTGAGACAAAATACACTTATGACCTTCGAGGTAATGGATTCTATCTGTTGAAGACAATTCCCTAGGGCTACATGTAACTCCTCACTTTTCAGCATCAGCATCAGTGATCGCAAACAAAATTGGCAATGAAAGAATCCCCGGTTCTAAAGTTTGAGGGGCTGAGTGGTCTCATAAGATCAGAGTGAAGCATGACAAAAATGGCTTAGTTGCCCTGTGTCTTTCCTCTTTGTGGGATTGCCTTATTGTGTTAGCATGGTGGCAGTCTTCGCAGTTTAAGACGTTTGAGATTTTAACATATTTCAACTCTGGCATAAACTTCTAGATACTGTTTAGACGCATGGTTTTGACGGAGATGCCATAGAAGACTAAGCTGCTGTCCGTGGGCAATGGACTTCTCCAGGTCAAAATTCTAGGTTCAAAATCCTGATACGCTTTTTTATCAGCACTTGTCCCTCCCAGACCTACAGGGGTATCACAAGGTCGTTATGGCGTCGTACCTGGGGCTCGAGACTCTGGTCAAAGTGTCGAGGCTGCTGGTTTGAATGGTGAACTCGACGTCGTGAGGCCAACTGAGTACCGGCATTAAGTATCTGAATACGGTTGTCCAGGGGCTTACTTGTGTGTCTGCCTTAGTAGTGGCTTGCGAATGGCCAAGAGGACGAATGCTGGCTCTGTGAGCTGATTGTCTTCTCTCTCATTTGAGAGCCCTAAGGAATCCAGATCCAGGGGTAACACCCAGTTAAGGTAGCAGCGCTTCCACCCAGTTCCATCCCTGGCGAGGGCCCAGGAAGCCAAACAGAACTGGAATCACAAGGTCGTTATGGCGTCGGTACCTGGGGCTCGAGACTCTGGTCAAAGTGTCGAGGCTGCTGGTTTGAATGGTGGACTCGACGTCGTGAGGCCAACTGAGTACCGGCAGTAAGTATCTGAATACGGTTGTCCAGGGGCTTACCACATTTGTGTCTGCCTTAGTAGTGGCTTGCGATTGGCCAAGAGGACGAATGCTGGCTCTGTGAGCTGATTGTCTTCTCTCTCATTTGAGAGCCCTAAGGAATCCAGATCCAGGGGTAACACCCAGTTAAGGTAGCAGCGCTCCCACCCAGTTCCATCCCTGGAGAGGGCCCAGGAAGCCAAACAGAACTGGAGGTCTGACTTTGAAAAGGATGAGCCCGCAGCCGCTTTACAGGAGCTACCGTGCAGAAGATGCTGAAACCAAATCATGATCCACCCACCAGAGATTATCATGAAAGCTTCCTGTCTTGATGACCTTTCCAGTGGAAACAGCACAAACTCAACCTTCTCCTTTAAGAATAGATTCTACGCGAGGCTTGGAGCGTACAAAACATTGCAATTGTGGCTGTACCCCATTATTTACAAAATCGATATCCCCAGATTATTCAACCGTAAAATCAGCACTATCTGCACCATTGGCAGACATCATCTAGACATCATGAAACGTATACAACAAAATTCTTGAGCCAATCGGAGAAGATTGACCCCCATGATGACTTTGGGCATGATTATTCGTCAAATTATTCAAGTAATGCCCAACCAAAAATACAGAATATCCGTCCGCCGTCCACGCCATTTTTGGTATAGACATTTTTCTAAAAATCTGAAATTTTGATCAGGGACCTCTAATTGGTCTTATGTACATTTCAGCCCGATCAAACCAAATTTTGGAAGGACATGGGTGAACATGTATTCTTTGAAACTAGATTTTCTGGACTTTTTGGGAACTAGGCGCGCGGTGTATGATTTTCCGCTATATTTTGGACGCTGAATCAATTAAAATGAGTCCAAGACACTCCACACTCACTGTTTTCCTCATAATTTTGCTGTAAGGAATAATCAACCATTGTGGAAGACTTTGCAGCGTCTAAGATGTCTTGCTTGAAAACCATGAAAATGTTGAATTTAGAGACTTTAAGATCCCGATCTCTGGCGTGAAAACATGGATTTCCTTTATACGGGTGTCAGCAGTATTGAGTAATGTTGCCTTTTGTCTTCTTTCTTGCCAGGCTAACGGTTTCTTGAAAGCGAGAGGTCTCGCCGGGGGTATCCCCGGAGCGTATACCGGACTGGCGATGTCGTTTTTGGACCGGGTCGCCTTACACAAGCAAAACGAAAGGATTTCCTTGTTCGAATACGTTCGCCCAGGGTGGACTTACCACGCGAAAGGCCTGTGGCACTATCCGCCGAGTGAAGACGTCCCGAATCTGAGTTTAGTCGGTTCTTCGAATTTTGGTAAGTTTGGCATAAAGGTGGTCATCAGGGAGGGTTTGAGTTCGGGCAGACTTCAACAAATTTGATGATTTTGGGCAAAAGCGTAGTGGTTGGGCAAATGCGTTTAGTGAAATACGCGTTGTCGTCGTTGACCATTCCTGTATCCTTCCAAACATGTACTACGGGTGGGAGGAAGCCCATGGCCACTGAAGCAGTGCTCAGGCAAGGCTTTACAGGCCAACCTCTCCAATTGAGGAAGGAAACTACGGCCCAAAGTAAAGGACTGTTCGCGGGGGTTGTGGTTGTGGCAACCCTAGCAAAAGGGCTTCACCCTGCGATGATGCCAATGGGGAGGCCTTTGCTGCATACATTCGTGTAGAATCGCTCCGCATCATTCATATAGCCCTATTTGACCATACACTTATTCGCAGGTTCAAGATCCGTCCGGAGAGACTTAGAAACTCAACTCGCTCTGATCACCGTCAACGAATCTCTCAGACAACGGCTTAGAGACGAAGAAGAATCTTTCAGAAATCTCTCAAAACCGTTTACGCTACAAATAGGATCCACACCCGACCGAAAACCCAAACTTTGGGTTCTTACGACTATGAAACTTTTCAAAACTTTTTTCTGATTCTTTTTCCAATACGATTGATCTTGACTACTGTTGAATTTACATCAGAAAAAGTATTGACTACCGTGGAATTATGAACAATTTCAACTAGTCAGTCACAAAATGACTTGATGACACTCAACTGTGGGGTACTAAACAGTTACCAGTAGATTGTATTGAATGTGGAACCGGTAAAGTGCTTGTCAAGTACTTTAAATTAATTATTAACATTATCCTGATTCCAAAAAATCTGCAAATTATTACACACGGGTTGGTTATTCCTCGAATGGGGGAAACAGTGGATGTGGCGGGTCCCGGACCCATTCCAATCGATTCAGGGTCCAAAATGTAGTGGCAATGATATCTCACACGCCATTCGCCCTAGTCTACATTACACCGTGAAAATGAATGCTATTGTCATGTAACTGATTTATGTCAATAAAGTATTTCGTATTTCGTATTTCGTACACCGTGGCGCAAGTGGCTAGCGCGTTCGGCAGTAACCGTGAGGTTCTCAGTTCGAACCCTCCTGGTGGAATTCTGATTTAGTTTTTTTTAACCCATAAACTGACCAATTACTTCTTCCAGTGGGTGCCAATCGTTCTGGGACCAATTTATTTGGATTCAGCGTCCAAAATTTAGTGGAAAATGACACCCTACTCGCCTAAATCGCCCAAAATCTCGAAAATCCATTTTTCAAAAAACACATTTTGGCCCCTAACCCGCCCAAATTTGGTCCGATCGGGCTGAAAAGTTTCGAGGACTCGTCTCGGCAGGGAACAGACCCCTGACCCAAATTTCAGATTTTTAGAAAATTTTCTACTACCAAAAACGGCGCGGAACATGGACGGCGTACGGCGGACGGACATCGTCCTTTTTTGATCAGGACATCATGAAACGTCCAGAAAAAAATTTTGAGCCAAATCGGAGAGGTTGACCATTATCATGAAAACATAGGTTGATTATTCGAGGAATAACCAACCAAAAGTTGATTTTTAGATTGGCTGTGTGGGGTTTGGGCCATTGAGGAGCCATTATATCTGTCATGCTAACTAGCCCAGTCATTTGGTGCTCAAAAATGGCTGTTTGACAAAAAATTTAGGCTAGAAGGCTTCTAGGGCTAGATTCTTGTTTTTCGGCGTGCTAAATCCAAATCTAAAGTTTGCAAAAAAACAAAATAAAAATAAAAAAAATGACCGCTTTAGTATTAAAATTGCAAAAAACCCTAAAAATTTCGGACTTTTTTCACAAAATTGCGTTCAAGTTGAAAAATATGCAATCTAGTAAGTAACTCATTAATTTACAAAATTAAATTAGACAAAATTTCCTTCAAAATGCACTGGTCACCTTCAATTTTTGAGTGCAGAGCAGCGCTACTTGAGCGCGCTGAAAAAGAGCAACTTTTCGGCACTTGGCCATAAAGGAGAGAATTTGAAACCCCATTTATTACTGCATATTCGGTTTCTACAAAAGATTTTTATAAGAAAAATCATAACCTGTAACCGATTTTTTAATCTCACTCAACCCACTTTTCAGGGAACATTGAGTTGCACAAGTTAATTTTAGATGTGAATTAGCTTTTTCTAATAAATTAGTCTCAATAGGGGGAAGAAACGGGGACAAATAAACTCTATTTATAAATATAGCGCAAATGTTGGTGAAAGTAGAAAGATAGCAAGTAGTAATCATGAAGTGATGTGATTTTATTGGTATAAAATTTAAGATTTCAAGCCGAGGAACAACTTTTGGTAAAACGATGAATCAATCACGTTCGATTATTTAAAAAATGTATTTATTACAGTATTATGTACAATATGTTACAAATTTCGCGTCTCATTTATGAAAATCGGGAATCTTCTTCGCTGGCGACCATCCGATTGAGTCCTCTGATGAACATTTTGCTCTTGTCAGTCAAAAACGAGTCGATATGGTTGACGACTGTTCCAAATCTACAATAAGAGGGGGAAATGAGGAATAAAATTACATTAATCGGGGTTTTCATGAGGAGGAATTCGTTTGACGTTGAAGAAAAATTTTAGGCTGTTGTAATTTGAGTAGAAGTTAAATGAATTGACGCTTAACGTTGAATTAAATGGTTGTATTATAATTATAGTAATCGTAATTTTGCGTCATTTTCTATTCAATTTTTTTCCATTTATGTGAAGGAAAAAAATGCCCACCAGCTTACTAGGCATATTCGCTCCGCTTCGGGTAAGATCTTAATTTGAGGTCTTCATAAAACTGAGGGCCGTCCATTCCTAAAATTGTTTGCGAGGCTTCTCGCACGGGGTGAGCTACGTCAGAGAACACGTGTACAGTGGAGAATAATAACCTGAGAAGGCCTTCGAAAATCCCTTTTTGCCGGTCGCGACGCTCTTCGTCAGACAGGATGCGGTTTGTCGGAAGGAGAAACGGTCGGTTTGTTATTGGCGAAACAGGTAGCGTTTGAATCTGAAAAGCGAAAATTAGTCGTGGTAAAATTTTAAAATTAAACTGTCAGTAAACAATTGAAGCCTTTTGGAACCAAAGAGCCTAAGTGCCATAATTCCCCAAAAAATTGTTTTTAACTTTTAAAGTTTAGTTTTCTTATCAACTGCCACTTTAGCGCTCTACACACATTATGATTTTTTCTTCTGAAAATAGAACTTTAGTAGGTGTTAATCACGTGACGTTGCAATATTCTACTAAACACATTTACGCAAAATATTTCTTGTTGGCCATCTTGTAGATACGGCCTAAATACCACCCCTGCTTGCTAGAGGGTAGTCCTAAATGCCAATATCGCACTGTTTGCTGGAATAGAGTGGGCATTGTATATTATATTCCTTGACCGAACTTCCATTTAGCAGTTTCGTGAGGTAAAAAAAATTGTGGGGCTGAGAGGCAAAATTCTTTTACAGAGGTTAGTTATTCCTCGGATCAGGCGCATGGAGACTCATTTGTAACGATTCAGCGACCAAAATTTGGTGGGAAATTATACCCCACAGGCCTACGTACCAGAAATCTCGAAAACGCACGTTTGAAATGGGAGTCCATTTTCCACTAAATTTTGGACGCTGAATCCAATGAAATGGGTCCCGGAACGATTGGTGCCCTCTGGATGAGGCCATGGGTCAAAATGGGTGCCTATTTCACTGTCTTAAGGCTGATCATAGCCTAGTCTGGAGCTACATCCCTTAAGCACCTTTCAAAATTCAGGGACAGCAGAGGTAAGAAAAGTGTTCATAAATATCGTGGCCTGAAGGACGCAGGCCCTCAAAAGCGGGCTTTGAAAGAACCGTGACGTTATGTTTATCGAACAAAGGAGAGCATATTACTGGAATTATACTGTCTGAGTGTAATAACAGGGTCGCCACCCCTATTTAGATCGCCTAATGCCACGTTGAATGATCTCAAACGAGTTTCACGCAATCCATTCACTCGATTAAGCAGGAAATGTGGCTATCAGGCGGATAAGCGCCTGCAAACACGAATGGTAGTTGTTTACTGAACCCAAGTTAAAACGATCGACAGAACGTCAAAGCCGAGAATTATCCTGACGACGAATGTGCTTTTGCCGCCTCTCACGTCGAAAGGTTTACCCGATATCATTCAATTATCGCGATTATCGAGCGTTCGCCGACCGAATTAAAGCAGCGTCAAGTCGACTTATCCGTTGGGAAGGCGGTTAAACGACGACAGCGCTGTCTGGTGAGTCGTGGCCGACACTTGAACTTGTTTGAGTTTCTCGAGAATTTCGACAGAGATCGCGTAAGTGTCTCGAGACGTTCAGAAAGGCCACCCACTCCTGCCAAAGTCAACCAGCATTCTGAACAGGACATCAGAGTTGCTCCTAAAATGTACTGGTTCTTCTTCTCATCAGAACGATTTATTATTAAAATTATAGTATATTTCGAAGTTTGGAAGACAGATCATCAAATCTACTCGATAGATGTCCAATTGTCCAAAATTCATCTCAACCGGTTCAGAGTCTGTGCACCTTTACGTGGAAAATGATACCTCACAAGTTTGAAACCACATAATATTTAAAAATATTTAGAAAAATTTTGAGGGATAACCAACCCCTGTGAAAGAATTTGCAGCGTTTTCATGCAAAAAGTCAATCTCTCTAATTCGGTCCAAAAATTTTTTCTGGGCGTTTCAAGGTGTCTAGATCAAAATTTCGGTAATAGACAATTTTTTTAAAATCTGAAATTTTGGTCGGGGACCCGTTTCGGCTCTAGTTGGTCCTCGAAACTTTTCAGCCCGATCGGACCAAATTTGAAGGGGTTGGAGTCGAAAATGTTTTTCAAAAAATGGATTTTTTTAGATTTTCGGCGACCTAGGCTTGTGGGGTATCATTTTCGACTAAATTTTGGGCGATGAATCCAATGAAATGGGTCTGAGAACGATTGGCCCCCACCTGAAGAGGTTTTGGGTCAAAATGGGTATCTACCTATCTATCTACCTATTTTGAATGTGGGTTTTGATTTTTTGGTACCTAGGAGTGTGGGGTATCATTTTCCTCTAAATTTTGGACGCTGAATCCAATAAGACGGGTCTTGGAACGATCGGCGCCCACCGGGAAAGTTTTTGGACGCTGAATCGATTTAAATGAATCCCCACACGCCTGGTCCGAGGTATAACCAACCCCTGTGATTTTATTTTAGGCGCCTGTTTTCAAATTAATACGGGGATTATTTTTGGAGATCCGGTTGACAAGAAAAAAAGAAATTAATTACAGGCAAATTTTAAACAAAATAAAAAAACCTATACAATTTAGTTTGCAAACGCGCTAAAAGAGGTTATTTTTTTACGCAAAATGAACAAGTGTCGGTCATTAATCCGCAAAAACGGAGTCTAATCATGAAGCAAATTTCATCTTGTGAATCAGCGTTGAAAAACAATGTAAATTCATGTGTCACACTTCAAAACTGCACCATTATCCAGTACTTCACATTTAGGGGTTGCGCAACATTGCGTGCTCTCTAAACCAGTTGAGGGATTAATTTTTCGTAAAATTTTGGGTATAATCCGAATCTGCAATTATAAATCAGGGTTCCCATTTGAAATATGAAAGTTATTGTCACTTGCGCATGGTTGCGCAAATATGAAATTTGAGATTCTTGCGAAAAAATATGAAGATTTAAAGAAACATTTTTCTTTTGTTTACTCCCATTTGTACGATTTTAGAGGGGGAACAATTCACTTTTCATCTTTTACTCGAAATAATTTATTGTTTTTAAGATTTATATAATGTCAAGTGGTCACACTGAGTCAGAAAATGTGTTTCACGCTACAATATGGCCGCCGTCAGCCTAACCTTTACACAGCCACCATTTTCCTCAACCCTCACCTTCCCTGATAATTTAAAAAATCTATACTTGTTATTTCAGAATGGTCGCCATGCTCCCTTTACTGTCGGGTGATCCTTGGTATGTTTAGGAGGTTTCATTTTTGTTATGACGTGAGCAAGTGAATGATTTTTGGGAGCCATTTTGAAAACGAGGCCAACCCTATTCTAACAAACGTGTGATGATTGTAAGACGTAGCTCTCTGCTCGTTAATTTATTTTATTGAAGACAAATGAGCCTAATTTTCACCTTGACTATCACTCGGTTTGTTGAAGATAATTTTTGTTTGGATCATGGTTTTGAATTTGGCGTTAAACAAGAGGAATCTTGGCTTCTTTATGACTCAAAACGGGATAAAAGCATCATGAATATACGAGCAAATGTAAAATTGGATCATGAAACACGACAAATCATCAAGTAACCCCACATGTTGCAAACCTTACATTTTGGAACAGGCAAATTGCAGCAAGCTCAAGCCTGTCAACGTAACCACAAGGGGGTTAAAACTCGCTCTATGAGAGATGGATTTTGGTTGATTGGATTGGTTAGCACTGCGTTGGTGGTCATGATAGAACAATAGGAGCACCAAGCCCTCCCTTGATGGTCTTGAGGGTGGGAGAGGCTCTCAACATGGCTCTTTATGACTCAAAGAGGGGAAAACTCATCATAAATATACGAGCTAATGTAAAATTGGATCATGAAACACGACAAATCATCAGTAAATCCATCTGAAGTAGGCTTCAGCCTGTCAATGTAACCACAAGGAGGTTGAAACTCACTCTATGAGCAAAGGATTTTGGTTGATTGGATTGGTTAGCTTTGCTTGGTGGTATCGATGGCAAAAAAGGAGCACCAATGGCCGTGAGGATGGGAGAGGTTCTAACATGTCTTTATGACTTAAAATGGGAAAAACTCGTCATAAATACACAAGCAAAAGTAAACATGGATAAGACACGACCAATGAACAGGTAAACCCACGTGTTGCTAACCTCAAATTTTGGAGCAGGCAAATCTGAAGCAAGTAGAGCTGTCATGTAACACCAGAGGGTTGGAACTCGCTCTATGAGGGATAAATTTTGGTTGATTGGCTTGGTTAGCTCTGCTTTGGTGGTCATGATAGAACAATAGAAGCACCAATGCCTTCCCTTGATGGCAGTGAGAGTGGGAGGGGTGAGGCTCTCAACATTGCAACTCAAAGCCAAATTCAAGGGCCAGTCAGTTCAGGTTAGGCTGTCTCAACTCTCATTGGTTGATCCTATCCCCACTCACGCAGTGAGGCTATTGGGAGGTACAGGTTAGGAGCACAGTCAGGCTCACCAATGCAATTTACATTTGTAAGCATTGACAAACAATTCACAATGCTCTTCATAAAATGTACTTTTTTGTGTCCAATTTCACTCAGGAAGATATTTTGCTCAATAATTGCTTCACAAAGGTAACATTCATACAAAAGGCACATTTTTCAATAAGCTTTGCTATGATTTTGGCTTATTGTGAACATGCTCCACGCCGATTTTCATAGTGGAAACTTTTGCTAAAAAACTGAAATTTTAGTCAGGGACCCGTTTCCGGCTCTGGTTAGTCTTTGAAACATTACAGCCCGATTGGAGCAAATTTGGGGGAGTAGGGGTCAAAATGTGTATTTCAAAAGATGGATTTTCGAAATTTTGAGCTCCTAGGCGTTTGGGGTATCATTTTTGACTAATTTTTGGACGCTGAATCCAATGAAAACGGTCCCAGAACGATTGGCACCCACTGGAAGAGGTTATGGGCCAAAATGGGTATCTATTACCCATATGGAATATGTGTCGAGATTTCTGGTACCTAGGCGTGTGGGGTATCATTTTCCACTAAATTTTGGACGCTGAATCCAATGAGACGGGTCCCAGAACGATTGGCGCCCACCGGAAGAGGTAATGGGGCAAAATGGGTACCTACCTACCTATTTCAAAAAAGGGGCTTTAGACATTTGTTGGACCGAGACTTGTGGGGTATCATTTTCCACTAAATTTAGGACACTGAATCGATTCGAATGTGTCTCCATGCTCCTGGTCCGAGGAATAACCAACCCTTGTGAATATATTTGCAGCATTTTCTAAATTATACATG
>CM034005.1:24955881-24990589 GCA_019603395.1 Cyrtorhinus lividipennis | reverse complement strand
GGCATTGTATATTATATTCCTTCACCGAACTTCCATTTTCATGTTTCCATTTCATGTTCCAGTTTCATGATGTGAAAATTGTGGGGCTGAGAGGCAAAAAGAAAAACTCTGCAAATTCTTTTACAGTGGTTAGTTATTGCTCGGATCAGGCGCATGGAGACTCATTTGTAACGATTCAGCGACCAAAATTTGGTGGGAAATTATACCCCACAGGCCTACGTACCAGAAATCTCGAAAACGCACGTTTGAAATGGGTAGATAGATACCTATTTTGACCCCACCCCCTAAATTTGGTCCGATCAGGCTGAAAGGTTTCGAATACCAACTAGAGCCGGAAACGGGTCCCTGACCATATTTTCAGATTTTTAGAAATTTTTCTATAACCAAAATCGGCAAGGACGCTGGATTTACCCATTTACCCATAGATACCCATTTTGACCCAAAACCTCCTGCAGTGGGCGCTAATCGTTCCCGGGACCCATCTTATTGGATTCAGTGTCCAAAATTCAGTCGAAAATGACACCCCATAGGCCAGATCGCCAAAAATCTCGAAAATTCATTTTTTAAATACACATTTTGACCCCTACCCGCTCAAAATTTGGCCCGATCGGCCTCTTACCAACAGTTTTTCGAATTTCGACCATTTCTATTAAACTCACCGGTGTTGGAAGACCAGGAGCGGCGCCGATTATGGTGTCCACGTCGTTCAAAGCAGCTCTCAACGGACTGTCCGCCGGTCGTCCGCACGGATAAAAAGTTCTTCCCTCGTTACCACAAGTGATAACCACCGGAGAATCGCACGGAAGGTGTTTCAACTGTTCGAGAACTTCGTCGCAAATTTCTCGCTTATCTGAAATCCGATAACGAATGCGTTTTAATAAACTGGATAATGGATTTAATTCATAATTGGCTGACTGATGTAAATATTGAGCGGCTGATTTGAAAAATTGGTTAAATTCATTGAAAGAAATTAATATTGACCGTGCCCCTCACACGTGCAATATATTGAATCAATATTATGTCAGCATTCACAACCTAACGTTTCTGCGAACAACTTGTGTGTTGATTCTTTATTTTTATTTATAATAATTTTTTTATCGATAATTTTATACACAATGAGTGATTTTGATGTGGCATTAATAGCTTTGTCAGTGGCAGTTAAAAAAAGAAATAAGGAACGTAAAAAAAGGCTTGGAACAAGAACAGTTTGGATGAAGCAATGGCTGGAAAGGCGTCCGAGTCATGGACATAGTTCACTGCTACTTGAACTTCGTAACATTCCAGACGATTACAGAAATTTTTTGAGGATGGATGAAGAACTGTTTACCAATCTACTGATGATGGTTTCCCCACTAATGAAAAAACAGGATACTGTTATGAGGAAAGCCATTCCACCCGCAGACAGGCTAGCAGTTACGCTACGTTTTCTCGCCACAGGAAACAGTTTTGAAGATTTAAAATTTTCCTCATACATTGCTGCAAACACCATTAGTCAAATAACAGCGTGCAGGTTTCAGATTTCAAGGAAAAGGTTATGTTTTGGTTTTAACTTCCCTTGACTGCCACTTCAAGCGCTACTGAGCCATACAAAATATTGAGGAACCTTCAATAAAAATCAAATTCATTTGATTTTTTCAATATATTGAAATCAATAATTATTGCTTCAATATACCCCTCACACCGTCAATATATTGACAGAAATGAAATATTGAATCAATATATTGATCGTGTGAGGGGCGCCTAAGTTCGTTATGTTATAAACTGCAAAAAACCACTAGAGCATCATTTCTTATCAAAATCACAGAACCGACAATTAATTCCCCACGACAGCATTAACCTATTTTGATCTTTAACACCTTGGAAAGCCCAGAAATTTTGGAGAGATTGACATTCTGCATGAAAACATAGGTTCATTCAAGGAATAACCACAAAAAGACGATGCAAATTCTTCCACAGGGGTTGGTTATTCCTCGGACCAGGAGCATGAAAACAGAGGGTGTGGAGAGTCCTTGATCCATTTCGATCGATTCAGAGTCCAAAATTTAACCGAAAATGGTAACCCGCCGCCCCGCATTTCCCCCACCGCCGGGGGAACGCCCCGCCCTTCCCCCGCCCCTTCAAATTGACCGCATTTTCCCGGCAGTTCCGTAGCGGCTCCGCTCCCCCACGGTGGTTCCTCCCCCAATTATTTGCCGCCTCGCATTTTTCATTTTGGCCATTTTATTAATTTTTTGAATTTTACTTATTTATTTTTTTCATTTTGAAGACAATATTTAATTTACATTCGGCTCGTCGAAATATATCGTCGTCCACGTTTCACTTGTTTACGTAATCAGTTTTTTTAATCACTAATTTATCCAAAATTCATTTTTGTTTTGGATTTTAAATAAATTTCAACGTAATCTGTATTTATTTAAATTAAATTTTTGTCAAATCCAGTCCGTCCCCATTTTACCCATCACCTTCCAATGGAGCCAATTCTTCTAAAAACCGCCTCGCACGAACGGTTTAAAAGTGAATATTTCAAGTATTAAATTCTAACAATAAACACGACCAAATATCGTAAATTGCGGGATTCAATTTAATTTTTGTCCAAATTTATCGCGCGGAATCGGAATTTTTTTCGTTATTTTAAACCGTTTTTGTCGTTGAAAAAAAAATGTCGCAAATTATGTTGTGCTCCCTCGGGGAGTCGGTCGCTTTGTACAACACCAACAACAACAACCCTAGCAACGATAGCAACAACAATCGACCGACGTCGCCTCCAGTGCCGACGATATATCGGTGAGTATTGACTGGCTCGATACAATGACCCGGAAAACTTGAATAGCTCTGCTCGGGGGTGACGTAGTAATATAATGTGGGTGTCGATCAGTAAAATGGAGGGAACGGGGGTGAATCGACCAATGGGATGGCAGAACTGAGTTGGGAGTGTGAGAAGTTGGATAGTTGGCACAGAACTGGAAATTCAAAGAGGAATTTAGTACGTCGTCGTTTGTGTTGTTTTGTAGAGTTGATGTTGACCGTTTTCTATCACTCTACACTGTTGTCAAGTCTCAGAAGGTTCTCACAACACTGAGAATGTGTCGTCAAACCAGACTAGTTATTGAACCTATCCCTTTATCATGTAAATCACCCCCCTCGTCCTGTCATATGCTTAGCAACCTTTGAAAGTCGCCTGCAATCCAGAATCCACGATTGCACCTTAACCAAGTAGTACTGCAGAGCTGCAAACCATTTTGAGGAATAATTTGTGTCGTTTTTGGGAATAGAAATACATTGCTACTGTATCTGACCTGTGACTCAGATAGACGATAATGCACTATGGTTAAATATGGCTGGATTCGGCCCAAATTAGCTCCAGGACATGGGAAGACCTGGACCAGCTATGGCAGAGTTTGTTATGGATGACTCTTCATTTGAAAGTCTGCAGTGAAGCCCTAAACTACCTGGGAAATACCGTCACACTGAACTGGGCCTTGGTCACTCAGGTGTAGTAGATGTTGGTTATGCTGATGAGCCAGTTACAGCAGCACAATAAGCCAAAAATCATGGCCAGAGCTTGCTGTCGAAAATGAGGGAAGAGATGAGCATGATGCGTAACAGGCAGAGCATTGTGGCATTGACGCAGGAAGATCACGATGGCTGCCACAACAGAACCAGAACAGAACCTAACACAACAGCAGGATGCGGAAAATGGCAATTGTTATGGACAAATCCTGTAGGCTGTATTGCCAGGCGGAGGAAACAGTTTATCATTACTTTGAATGCCTCGTTGCAGGACATGCGTTCGATGGCTGATGCATTTTGAGGGCATTATGCTGGTTGCTGCCGTCTGGATTGGATAGGCAGGGTTGTGACAGCTGAATAAGCCTAGCCTCAGTGTGGCAGGGTGGATATAACGCCCTTAGGTCACCTGTAGCAATTCTAAAATGGACATGTGGCTGGACAGCTTTCTGATCTCCAGCAGTGGGAAGCCAGAACATGTAAATATGGCTGCTGGAGGTATCTTCCTGCAGGAACAGGTCATCAAGTGTGCAACACACCAAAATCCCTTTGTTATGGGCAATTGCTGCTGGCAACGTTCTACAATTTCCTGATTTCTATACTGAACTGCTGTCAAGCTTCAGCAGGTTCTTATAATACAGAGGATGTGTTCTCAAACCAAAAACTAGGTATTTAACCTATACTTTGTCCTCCTCCAACAGAAGGGAATCACATTGCGCTGGTAAGGACAGTGAAATCCCCTTGGTTGAAACGGGCATGAGGTATTATGGCATTGCCTTGCCACCAAAGCATTACTGTGGTCGCTACCACATCCCGGTATGCTCCTGGTAGGAATGAGCGCAAGGTTTGCTGTGAACCAGAATTGGTCAGGCAACTTTGGTCAGTCTGGTATTTACCCACAATTGAGATCTTTTGATGGAAAAATCTGCAAACAGCGTCTTTCTCGAACGAATGGTTTAGGTATGATCAGGTCTTAGAGGAGTTTTGTGTGATTCGCCTTATTTACATCAAAATTCGTCAGATGCTCCCGAGTGAGCACATCAGGTGTCGTCATCACATCAAACCTCCTCAATTCACGCGCAAGTAAATAACGATGAAGGGAAGTTTTATTTCGTCTGATGAATTGCACCAAAGGCACGTGAGGCGTTCACAAAATTAGCCGCGGAACAAACCCGACGTTGTGAAAAGCAAAATGGATAAATGCCAGATGGAAAACGCCAAGAACGAGCGACCTTATTTAGGCGGAGGTGTTGAACTGTGAACGAAAAAAACGTTTTTTACAATTTGTGCCAAAAATAGGAACATTTTACGGTCATTAGGCGGGCGCGAACAAAGGGAAATGAACAAACCGTAAAGGTACGGTCATAAAATACTTTATCACAATGTTCATAGATGGCGTTATTTATCGTATTCTTATTCGCCATTCATATAAATACGTGGAAAGGAAGAAAAAAACCAAAAAAATTAAGTTTAAATTCCGAATTAGTTGAACACATAAATGAAAATAATAACAAACATATAATAAAATCAGCATATATTATATAATAATTATGAAAGTGAAGAGTTTTCACATTTTTATTCATCATTTATTTATCTCTATAATTTTTCTAGCTGTTACAACTAGGAATGGGCGTTTTGACTACATTAACTTAATGTAACGTTATTTTATTAAATAACAGTTACAAAATAACAGTTCCGTATTTTGTGATTTTTGATGTTTTAGAGACTTAAAAATGCTTCAAGTTTAGGTAATTGACGAGCTACATCAATATCAACAATAATAACAACCCGTTGAGAAGGTGGTTTTTGTTTCAAAGTTGAAAATAAAGCATGGCGGACATATTACACAATGTGTCATGTTGATAACTGTTGTGTCTTCGACTTCGACTTCACCTTGACCTAACCTAGCTTTTTTTACATAGGTGTATCAATATTGTAGGTAACTGAAGTGGTTGAAGGTAAACAAAACCTTGATTTTGGCTTTGGTTTTTGCTTCAGTGGTCTCAAATCGAGTTATCAGGAACGTTTCTTTAGTGACCTTGCTCCTGTCAATAACCGTTATTTTATACTAGTTTTGCTGGGGAGTTTAGTAACGTTAGCGTTAGCTATTAGCATTATCATCAGGTAGTACTCGCTAGTTTTGATTTTCCCTCCATTTCAGACCTTTAGTCTTGTTTAGATTTGAAAATAATGCCATAACTGTTACATTTCAATAGAGTAACGGTTACTAAATATTTTGAAATACGTTATTTTCTAACGGTTTCAAGTTATGTGAACTACTCTCAGTTTGAATATTAATTGAGGTTTTCTCACACAAAATTCTGATGCTGGGATGGGTAGGGGGTCCCCTTTAAGGAAGACTAAGAGTTAGGGGTGAGGCTTTTTGTCAGCTGGTGCACCACAAAGCCAGAGTTGCTCTGCTGGGTAACTCTTCATAGGGTTTTTATGGTGCCCAGGGATGGACAATGCATGTAGGATCATGGCCTATACCATACAAAATAATTTATTTTAGAAAAACGTTGACTTGAATCAATTGAGCTAAATAGGGGTATAATTTGTTTGCATTGTTCTTCAGCCTTGAGACAGCTGGAGCTGAATCAGCCAATCAGAGGAAAGCAAGCATCTACAACAGCTGCACAATGGCCACTGTACAAAAGGAACCTGTGAGAAATCTTTGTTCAGAGGAACTGTTGAACAGCTGCTTGCTGTCCTCTGAGGCTGATTCAACTCCAGCTGTTCTGCAGTCACCTGGCTGACCAGTGTGGGCTTTGAGGCACAATACGTTCATGGATCAAGTTGTACAAGCTTAACGTCGAGCAATGAACAGACGATTGGTTTGTTTCTGGATACAATTTAACTGCATCCACCAACATTCACTGCTCAGTGACATCCTTGAGCAGCTCCTACTGAAAGGCAGTCCAAGGTGGACTTCTCATTCCTGCACATGAAATGCGTCATGTCTGTGATTAGCTCTGGTAGATTCCCAATTGGAGAGTTTTCAGGAGCAACAAGCTCCATGTGGATGCAAGCCGGACGGCATAGCTGCAGAAACGTCCTACTTCTTGAACATTTGCCACCCTGGCCTGCTGATACAGCTCCAAAAACTACGCCCTCTGTCCATTTCCTCTATTATTTCGACAACTTGTTCAGTTGCAGGGCTCCGATCGCAAGTATTGAGTTCATGGAAGAGCTGTCAGAGACTATGGGCAACTCAAGGCAGCTAACTCCTGGGCTCAGGTACCGGAATCTGGGCAAGTCCGGGCTACGGGTGTCCAACATTGGTTTGGGTGAGTATGATCATCAACGATAGTCGTTATATAATAAGTGTTTGACACCTTCATGGAGGAAAATTCTCATTGCAGGTGCTTGGGTGACGTTTGGAGGGGCGGTGAGTGAATCAGAAGCTGAAGCTGTTGTCGAGGCTGCGTATTTGGCTGGTATCAATTTGTTCGACCTCAGCGAAGCACACACAGGCCCCAGAGCTGAGCTTATGCTTGGCCAAATCCTCAAAAGGAAACCATGGCCTCGTTCATCGTACATCGTCTGCACGAAAATTTACTTCAATTCCAAGTAAGAGCGTTAGCTGCAGTAGGCGCTGAACAATAGTCACCAAATGTAGGTCAGCTAAGGTGTCTTGGGACACAAATTTTGATCAGTAGGTCTGCATTAAAAGCATGATTAGATCTCTGAAATTTTGGTCAGGGACTCGTCTACGGCTTTAGTTAGGCCTAGAAACTTTTTAGCCTAATTGGACCAAATTTTGAGGAAGGTATGGGACAAAATGTGAATTTCGGAAAATGGCGTGTGGGGTATCATTTTCGTATAAATTTTGGACGCTGAATCCAATAAGATGGGTCCCAGAACGATTGGAGCCCACCGGAAGAGGTTATAGGTCAAAATGGATATCTATCTACCTATTTAAAAAGTGGGTTTTCGAGATTTCTGGTACCTAGGCGTGTGGGGTATCATTTTCCACTAAATTCGGACCCGTTTCCGGCTTTAGTTGGTCCTCGAAACTTTTCAGCCTAATCGGATCAAATTTGGAGAGGGGTAGGGGACAAAATGTGAATTTCAAAAAATGTATTATTAGCAACCTAGGCATGTGGGGTGTCATTTTCGACTAAATTTTGGACGGTGAATCCAATGAGACGGGTCCCGGAACGATTGGAGCCCACCGGAAGAGGTTATAGGTCAAAATGGGTACCTTTCTACCTATTGAAATAGTGGGTTTAGAGATTTCTGGTACCTAGGCGAGTGGGGTATCTTTATCCACTAAATTTTGGACGCTGAATCGATTGGAATGGGTCTCCATGTTCCCTAGGGATAACCAACCCCTGTGACTTTGGAGATAAGTTTAGTTTTTACTATGACTTTTCTACATTAAGTAGGTATTGTACTGGGAAATATTTCATAGTCCTCAACAAACGAGTTGTCTTTTCGTTTTTTGGCTGTTTTTCTGAAGACGAGAAAAATAGGGGTTGCTATTCTGAGAATGATAAATTTGACTCGCTGGGAGTCAGGATGTAGACGCGGCGGAGTCGGGATTCGCCCCAGGTGAGAGGGAAAAGTCCGCAGTACGAGACCTTCAGATTGTAGTCTCCATCTGCCCTACAGTATTTATCAGGGCGGAGGGAAGAGGCACCCGCACCGCCTCACACTCCTCTGCCGTAGCGGCAACCCTTCTGTTGTTGCCGGGTCAAGGTCGACCGGCATCGATTCGAAACCCACCCCCGACTCCGCCGGGAGCCACCCGAGGCCTTACAGTTTAGTGGCGTCACTTCACCGCCCAACGGTTCCGTCATCATTCGATGGTGGATGAGCCTGCAAAATAGTGCAGGCCTTCGGGCAGTGACAATGACGAGGCGACAAATGGCCTGCTAGAACAAAAACTGCTGCTAATTCATTCACAGGGGCTGGCTATTCCTCGGACCAGAAGCATAGACTCATTCCAATCGATTCAGCTTCCAAAATTTAGTAGAAAATAATACCCCACACGACTAAATTTCTGAAAATCTCGAAAAGCATTTTTGATCAAAGTTGAATGCTCTTATTGCACAGCTTAAAAGGGCATACCTTCAAGGAAACGTCAATTTCTGAATGGGTACGCATCCTTTGAAAATCACGCATTAATTTTCGTCAATTCATTCGGAAAATCCGTCGCCAGTAGAAAATCAATCATGTCCGAAAGTTGTGGTAGTAAAAAACGGACCTTCCAAAACAACTTTTAGTCGCTTTCCGCTTTTTCTTCGTCTCTTTTAAAGAAGAGTCTGTTTGTGCTCCTTTGGACCTTGTTTGTTCACTTGAGAATCGATAGAAGGAGACGCATTCGGATGAAAAACAAAAAAGGGTCTCTTTCCTTTTAACTCATCTAGAATTATTGCACCTAACTCCAAATGGCCAGCCTGGATCATTCCTTTTAATGTCTCTGTCCCGTTTGTATGATTCACATAAAAGCGAACTATTTCTGTTGAATTCTTCTTGTTAGATAAGGCCAAAACGGTATTATACACGATTTAAAAGCGAGACGGAAGTAATCAATAGCATAAGTAGCTAGTTAATGGCAGGTACTCCAAGGGATAACAGGAGATATGGTTGACTGCAGCA
This sequence comes from Cyrtorhinus lividipennis, assembly GCA_019603395.1. NCBI lineage: Eukaryota > Metazoa > Arthropoda > Insecta > Hemiptera > Miridae > Cyrtorhinus > Cyrtorhinus lividipennis. The sequence goes on along the minus strand of CM034005.1, from coordinate 24,981,478 downwards.
TGCAGTGCTATCTGGCGGAAGACACTGGCACAAGGTCTTGTTGCAAACATAACTGTCATAAAAAGTGGTTTCAGTGAGGCTATGTCTGTACTGTTATCCTGTAGACAATGTACAAATGTGTAAAATAATCCTAAAAATGCTTAAATTGGCTCATTGTGGTTGGCTCCAAGCATTTAAATCTGTTTCTAAATGAATGATGGAGCACTTTCCCCTACCAATAAAAAGTTAAGGCTGGTTCAGTTCATAGAAACAAGCCCACTGTATTTAGTATGGTGGATGACCACACCAGCAGCACTGCAGAGTGGTCTTGTTTGGAGTCTAGAACGCCATGTTGGTTTTCAGACCACTGAATTCAGGGTAAGGGACAACTCTTGACTTTGAGATAATTGAAACAAGGGATTACATATCCAAATTGGAAGTATGTCAGTAAGCACAAAAAGACGCGATGCCTACAAAAACAGATCAGTCTACAGAATTTCTGTCTAAAGAATACCGTAGGCTACAGAAATAGTCAGTGGCAACATAAGTGTTAGTTACAGTGGATGACCACAAGAGTGCTGCGGGTTGTGGGGGAAGTTTGTATGGGTTTGTGAACCTTCTGTTCAAGCCTGTATTTTGCAAAAAACCCAGAGGAAATGCAATGTTAAAAGGCTCAGAGTCCCCTTAACTCTGTTTGTGCTTTATATGCTCAGACACAGCAAAAGCAAGCAACTGACCCTCACTTCAAAATGACGAATGCTTTGAAATGTCCGTGATACTGTGATGATATGTATCACTTGAAAAACTGTTTAGTCCTTCCTAGGCCTGCAACAAAGCACCTTTTAGGTTAGGTCTCTTCTTCTTCTTCTTCTTCTTTACAATTGGCAACATTCTACATTGTACTATTTGTCCTTCAAAATGAATTGCACAACATTATTCTATTTTTTACAGGTCAGACGAGCGAGGGCTCTCCCGGAAGCACATACTGGAAAGTGTCAAGGCATCACTGTTGAGACTTCAGCTGGAATATATCGATGTTGTCATTCTCCACAAGTGTGACCCCATGTGCCCTACTGAAGGTGAGTGTCACATGGCAGCCACACTTGTAACCTTCCAGTTGGTTATTGAAAGACATTGTCCAGGATGAGGCAAGACTGGAGTGGGTGGGACAATTCATTCTGCATCGGGCAGTGTTTTGGTTCCAATTTGCAGATTAAATGTGAGCATAACACTCCATTTTTCAGAAACTGTTCGAGCGATGCACCACGTCATCACGCACGGTTGGGTCATGTATTGGGGAACTGCTAAGTGGTCGCCAGTTGAAATTATGGATGCCTATTCCAATTGTCGACAATTCAACTGCATCACTCCCATCATTGAACAATCAGAATACCACATGTTCTGCAGAGAGAAGACCGAGCTGTACATGTCTGAACTCTACAACAAAATTGGTGAGTGTTCTTGTATGTTGTGGCATTGTATCCACATCCATCCGTGTGCCTGGCCATCAAGGAGCAACCAGTTGGTAGCTGGCAGGGCAGAGCAGACTCAGAAGCCAATGGGGATGTATGCAGTTCAAATTCCATCCATACAAACCTGATTAGATTTGCTGTAAACAGCTTCCTCCCATTCAAATAAATTTCCTCACTTTTGCAGGTGTTGGCCTCATGGCTTGGTCGCCTATTGGCATGGGACTAATGTCACCAAAATGTGAGGACTCTGCTCAGGTTCTGACCAGATCTGCCCTCAAAGTGAGTATACTTTACTGATTAGGTGACATTGATACAAAAGCACACTCTTGCAGTACACTTCTACTAGTTAAAAGCATGAGTTAGCACACGCTATACCAAATGTTGCCAATACTGCAACAACCAGGCAGGACATTTCTTTTTGCGGTGAATGAGAAAATATACACACATATACGTAAATATATTTGTTGTCTGTAATGCGCATGATCATTGTGTTTGTTGCACGCAGCACAATAAATACACTTCGTTCAGTTGGAGTGAAGATGAAATGGGCAGCAAGGACTCAGCTAGAGATGTAAGAACCAAATGTCTGCAAAATTAACCTCATAATCCAAAATGTCTGATTTGTAACATATTTGAATGCGCGTTTACACATTGCAGGGCTGCTGGGGGAAAGGGGAGCGGTCGTCGGCTCTTGAAAAGCGAGAAGGGCAAGCGGAGAAACTGAAGCAAGTTGAGATGATAGCAGAAAGGCTTGGATGTTCCCTCACACAATTGAGCATCGCCTGGTGTAGCAAAAACGAGTCTGTTCAGTGCCTTCTCCTTGGTGCCAGTACTGTGCAACATCTTTACCACTGTATACACAGTCTTCAGGTGAGGAATGGATTGAATGAGCCAAAATGGCTTTGGTTTCTAGTGATTGAGCAGATTGCCATTATTTTCAAAATACCCGAAAAAACTGCAACAAACCCCTGATGTTGCTGGATGTGATGGAGTGCTCAAGCAGCAAAGGAATCCAACGCAGGGTTGATCAGGGATTGGCTCAGGCAGCATTTTCTGTTTCTAATCTTGGCTCTACAGTCCTCCAAGAACCAGGGCCTTCTCAACGATTGACCACCACTCCTTCCTGTCCTGGACACGGCTCCTCTTCTTTGCACCAAGTTGGGCCTGGTCCTTCTCAATGTCCTCCAACCAGCGCAGATGTGGTCATTCTCTTCTACCCCCAGGTTTCTTGTATAGAGTTCTGCGAGGATCCTCTCAAGCTGACCCAACCAACTAATACAAGCCTGTTTGACAAATGCCAATAGATTGGGCATTATAGAGGCTCTAAGCTCCCTGTTTTTCCTCCAGACCCCTCCCTCAGGGTGCAGGACAGAAACTTGCAGAGACCTGATTCTTTGCAGAAACTTACACTTCCAGCAGATATAGCAATCTTTTGGATGCGGTCATTAGCGACCTCACACTAGGCTATATGATTGTCCTGTAGATTGCCCTGTGTGAAAGTTCCTGAAACCTGAAAGCTTTTTGGTCTCCAAACCACTGATTATTCTAGCTTTTATCTCTCCCGCGGCTCTTGTGAGAGATGGGGCGGTTGGGCCATGATGTCTACATTGACTAAACCTGTTTTCCATGGTTCCACCAGGATTGGTAGGGATACCTCTAGCTGCTGCCTCCAATGTAAAGTTGTATCCCCTTGGTGAAGGGCTCCTGGACGGGGAAACTTCCCAAAAACAACCCCAGCACCTTGACCCTCCCCAAAGCACATCCCATTGTCATCCTGATCATATCCAGTTGCTTCTAGGGGACTCCACGGGCTACCAGATCCTCATACCATTAACATCCTCGATTTGCCTTTTCTTATCACTCCCAACCACTCTTAGAGAAGAAGTGTGAAGAAAACTTTGCCCTTGTGCCTCCAAAATCTCTGTCCAGATTGCTTTACTGACATTGGCTGCATCCAGTCATATGGACTGCACCCACAATAATTGTGGAAACTGTAGGAGCTGTAGGCATTCTTTGACCTTGTGTGGTGTGGTGGTTGAGGGGGATGGCAATTGCAATCAGCAACCCTGTAGTAGTGCTAGGATGTGACTGCCAAGCTGGCAAACCAGTTTGAAACTCATATTGCTGTCAATGTTTTTGAAGTTATATGCCCTTGAGTTGAGTACAAATTGTATGCACTCAGCATCACTTAACTATTTCTCATTTGTGTTGCAGTTGGTTCCCAAATTGAACTCAACGATTATGTCAGAATTGGAAAAAGTGTTGGCCAATAAACCCGCGAGAGCTCCAATGGTGTCAACTTTAGCGCTGAGATGACAAACAATGCTGCCCCCTAATGAACAGGGGGCAGCGCCTGAGTCCCCCAAAACGGACGAATCGCCATCGGAAAGTCAAAAACAGGAGAAGATGCCTTTTTGTACAATACAGTGACAATATGCCCGAGGCGACGATACACCATAGCTCGCGTGTACGTACAAGCACAGATTGTTGGGGTAATTGAAGTAATTAAGAAATTGTGTAGTGTTTTACTGAATTCGAACTTGTTGATTTATTTACAGACTGGCTTGTATCGGTTTGTAAGCAGATTCGCCTTAAATGCCTCGTCTCTTGCTTTGCTAACTGTCAGAAGTTGACAAATCATCAACATAAATATAAAACAAGCGGTGAGTACGACTTATGTGATAAAAGTTTGAGTCTATTCTATGAGTCATCAATTGGCTGGTTGACATTAGACTGTACTTCCCTGTTATAAGCTGGCGCTACACGTTGCTACCAACACCTTCCATTGTTGGACACTCTGTGACTGGTAGCATCCTGTAGCCGACCTTCAAACTGGCCAGTGTCCAATGTTGGCGTTGGAAGGGGATCGCTCCTAGAGCATTTTTTTCACCCAAGTCAGAAGAAAGAAGGGTCTCCTTCCTTGGAGGCTCGATTCTTCGAACACTGAGGCTTGGTCACCCTATACACCTGCAAAAGGTTGGACCTAGATTGCACTGGACTCTTGCTACCACAGACAACACCGTGTAGCTGGGGATTTTGCTCAAGTCACAATGCCAATGTTGGGCCTAACGTTGGACTGCACTCAACTAGTGACTTGAACACATCCCCAGCTACACAGTGTAGCCAGTGGTAGCAACTTTCCAGTGCAATCCAGGTCAAGCCTTTTGCAGGTGTAAAGGGTGACCGACCCTCTGTTTTCAAAGAATCGAGCCTCCAATCCCCCCAGAATTTGGAGCATTCTTTCCTAAGACTTGTGTGCAATGACCGCCCTCCAACACCAACTAGAACTGCCCCCAAAAGCAAATGACCAACATTGGAAGGACCTTTGAATGTCCAACAGGCAGTGTCCAATGATGGCGTTGGAGGGCAATCTGGAGGGTCTTTGCACACAAGTCAAAGGAAAGAAGGGTCCAAGAAGGGTCTCCTTCTGAGAAACAGATGGGTCCAATGTGGTTTCTTCGAACATGGTCACCCTTCCACAGTTCACCCCTTCAAATGGCTCAACCTGGATTGCATTGGACACTTGCTACCACCGACAACACCGTGTAGCTGGGGATTTTGCTCAAGTCATGTGCATCCTGAGGCCGGCGCTACACGATGCGTCGAATGTTGGGCCAAACGTTTGACTGCACTTGATGGATGACTCGAGCGAAATCCCCAGACCCTCCTTGGACCCTTCTTTCCTTTGACTTGTGTGCAAAGACTGCTTTCAGAGCGATCACCCTCAAACACCAACATTGGACGCTGGCCATTCATTAAGAGTCCAACGTTGGAAGGTGTTAGTAGCAGCATGTAGCCAACCTTCAAACGTCCAACGGCCAGCGTCCAATGTTGGTGTTGAAGAGCAATCGCTTTGAGAGTGGTCTTTGCACACAAGTCGAAGGAAATTAGGATCCAGGAAGGGTCCAACTTGAGGGCGTTAGAGGCTCGTTTCTTCAAACATGGAGGCTCGGTCACCCTTCACACCTTCAAATGGCTCAATCTGGATCGCATTGGACACTTGATACTACAGGCAACACCATGTAGCTGGGGATTTGCTCAAGTCATGTGCATCCTGAGGCCGGCGCTACACGATGCGTCGAATGTTGGACTGCACTCGACGAGTGACTCCAGCCAAATTCCCCACTTGCACGGAGTTGTCTGGTGGTGGCAAGTGTCCAGTGCGATTCCGGTCGAGCCATTTGAATGTGGGAAGGGTGACCGTGTTTGAGGAAACCACTTTGGACCCTTCTCTTTCTCAGAAGGAGACCCTTCTTGGACCCTTCTATTCTTTGAGTTGTGTGCAAAGACCGCCCTCCAACACCAACATTGGACGCTGGCCATTGGACGTCCAATGGTCGGCTACAGGATGCTACCAGTCACCAAGAGTCCAACGTTGGAAGGTGTTGGTAGCATCTTGTAGCCAACCTTCAAACGTCCAACGGCCAGCGTCCAACGTTGGTGTTGAAGGGCAATCGCTCTGAGAGCAACGTACAATTTATCTTTCATTCAATAACCGAAATATTTTGTTTCTTTTCTGTTCACAGGTTAGCGATTTAAAATAACTGCTCGATTTCACATCCGTAATCAAACATGCTTTCACCAATTTTAGCCTGCGCTTTGTTTAGAAAAAAAATTTCAATTAAAAAAAAATAATAGAAAATATTATTAAATACGCCAATTGCCCGTCATAATGTTAAACGAATTTTTTTTTCAAATATTTAAACGGTGACGTATATTGTAACTAACGCTGGCATATTTACTTAAATTACTTATCAAATTTACCTTATAAATAGCCATCTTTTTTCATAAATTGTCTATCAAATTCAAAATATCTGACAAATTGGTCAGAACTTTCGATGAAACTAGTCATATAAACAACTGATTCAAATTTAACGTAAATAGCGATTTTAATTTTATTTTTAACGATTCTCGACGTAATGAGTAAAACTGATTCAAATTTGTAGTTAGTGTGATTCACTTAGGGCGAAAATTTCATCTTTTTAATTCGCTGAGGCAAAATTTTAACTGAAACTTTTCAACGTAGGTAGGTACGAGTAATTTCTAATTAAATACTGGTTGACATTTTAGAATTGTAGCGAGTTTCTCGTCTTATTAAGTACGGTATTGAATGCAAATTCAATTTTCAAAAAAATAATTAAAAAAAAAAAGACTTTTGTTGTAAGCGTTGAGGGAGTAGGAAGTCCTCAAAGTTGTAGGAACTCTGCCAAGAGTTTGTAGTGTATGCAAGTTTACATCTTGTCCTAAGAAACAGTTGCTTGTCGTATTTATATAGAAAAAAGTCAGTTGTAGTAAAACTTTGGATATTCGGTTTTTTTGTACTTGAAGGGTTGAGTAGTTTTGAGGAAATTGTTGTAGTTTGTACAAGTGTGAACATGTTCAAAGGAAACAGACAAATGTGTTGAAATGAGGCGATTTTGGGGAATAGGTTATTTGTTGGTGTATCAAGCGTCGTTGTTCTTGATCGATATTAACCCTAGAACGACGCTGTGGGGTCAGGTGGACCCCAAGGAGTACAATGAAGAGAATCAGTGGTTTCTGAGAAACACGCTCACTACTCTACTCAACCCCTCCTAATGCTTCCAACCTTCCCCCAATCAGCCGTTTACCATCAGCCATGTTGAACAAACATATTGTCAACAACAACAACAAACAATAACCTGGTGGAAAACTCAGGCAATGTGTCCTTTCAAACAAAAACGCCTTATCCAATCCCAAATGAGACTCCGGTATTGACAAAAGTGAGATTTTTACGTTTTTGAATGCTCTATTTGGTGGTGAAGTACACAATTTTTCATGTTTTACCATCTAAATAAAAAAAAAATCGTTGAATTTGAAGGTGAAATGCTCTGCAAATGGAATTTGCCTACCACCCTGAGTGGTTTTTATGTTGAATTAGGCGTTTTGAATGACGTAGTAGGCAGAGTTGAATTTTTATGGGCAGAGCAACATCCTCTATGGCTTGTTTGAGCCAACAACTTGTCAAACCATCCTGTAAAAGAAGTGGTGGGGGCACAACATCCCCACTTTTACAGAGACAATATGGCCGGGCGTCCCTGGACGTCACCCGCATGGTGGGATGACTGGAGTCCCTGGACTCCTCCCTGGAAGTGTTGAATCTGTTTAAAAACACTTCAATAATGTTGATTCCTGAATATCTTTGGTGGTGAAACACCTCAGCACATTCATTGCGGGATATTTTGGAACTAATAGGTAGAGCAACATCCTCCACAGTTGTTTGAGAGCTCTCATGCTGGAGCCAACAACTTGTCAAACCACCCTGTAAAAGAAGTGGTGGGGGCACAACATCCCCACTTTCACTGAGACAAAATGGCCGGGCGTCCCTGGACGTCACCCGCATGGTGGGATGACTGGGTCCCTGGACCCCTCCCGCACTGAAGCTGTTGAAACTTTTAAAAACACTTCAAATAATGTTGATTCCTGAATAATTTTGGTGGTGAAACACATTAACACATATAGTGCAGGATATTTTGGAACTAATAGGCAGAGCAACATCCTCCACAGTTATTTGAGAGCTCTCATGCTGAAGCCAACAACCCTGTCCAAGAAGTGGTGGGGGCACAACATCCCCACTTTCACTGAGACAAAATGGCATCCCTGCACTGAGAGTCTTAAATCTGTTCAAAGACGCCTCAAACTAATGTTGATTCCTCAATATTTTGAAGGTTATTTTGATATTGAATTTGAAGGTGAAATACAGTTGCAGTTCATTGGAAGACCTGCAAAATGTGTCCATTCTACTTGGCTTGTTAACAGGATTAGCAGAACAGGCCAAGTTGGTTAGGTTAGGTTAGGTAGCTTCACTGATATTATATGGGAAATACCTCAAGAAATACATTTCTGAACTGTATTCTGGTTGCCATTTTGGCAACGACAAAAAATAAGTATCCGTAACTGGTAGCTGTTAAGGTGGAGTCCAGTTCCTTTTATTTAAATATGACATGACAAATGGTCAGCCATGATAATCTGATCAAAATCCAATCACACCCTTGTTGTTTAAGCTCAAGGTCAATACAAAAGCTGTGATTGGTCCTTGATGATGTGATTCACAGTTGACCCAGTCCTGTCCTGTAAACAAAACTTCATCTTGACCTAACCTTACCTAAGCCAAAAAGGTTTTATTGTACAGGATTTGAGGAGAACTAAGGGAAATGTAAAAATTAAAATGTATAATGCAGAGAAAAACTTCATCAGAATTTTATTAATTGATCTTGAAAGCTTAAAAAGTGACAAAAACAAATATTATTTACTTATTTATGTCCCTAAATCCTGTAAAATAGAATAATCGACTAATCGATGCTGCAATTAATTAAAGTTGCTTATAATTGATCGAAAAATAACCAATTATTTTTCCAAAACATCGATTATTACGATTAATCGATATTTATCACGATGTTGAAAGGCTAAAGCGCTTCAGCCTCAAAAACAAGTCCAAATAATCGATTCAATTTGATTTCTCCGCCTTGTGTAAAGTTTTTGGTTGCAAAATCGATTTTCGTTATCGACCATTTTGTCAACAAAAGCTATTATTGATGTGTCTCCAAAAAATTGGTTTGATACCACAAACTACGGTCCAATTTTTATAGAAAAACTTGATAAGTGATTTCTGAAATACCTACTTATCAATGATAAGGCGTTTTTTTGGCACTTTCAACCCCAACTGCTCCAACCCTTCAGTACCTACAACGCTGTCACTCATAATATCGTGTGCCTATTAATATTATTAAAAAAGTAATAATAATACATTTACACGAACGATATACATTGTTATTTACTTCAACCAACTACTGTACATAAATAGCGTAATATTGAGCTAATGTTGTAAACCATTGATTTTATTTCCAATTTATATTTGTTGTCTACATTTTAAATTTTTAATTATCAATTTATTGTAAGTAACTCGTCGACATATCCCAACCACGTTTGGTTTCAACTTTAAGCAATCTTTTAAAATATCATTTGTCAAAACGATGTCCTCAACAGGGGAAATTTTTCCTTTTTGATTATCAAGTTGTGATACGTCTCGTCGTTCTATGGAGGGTTGTTTGTGATAAGTGTTTTAAATTAAAATTATTATTGTTGAATGAGAAGAAATTATTAGTTTTTAAGAGAAGAAAAGTAATTATTTATAATTTTGACGGATTTTACTAATTCAATTCAAAAATTGAATTCAAATTTGTTCCTCGTTAAAAAAAAAAGGTAAAAACGGCCAAAATTCCTGTGATGTGAGTTTATTTGGTGGCCCAGGTGAACCTGCTGGGCTGTGCAACAGCTTTGAAATGGAAATCTTCGACTTATTGAATACGCATGTTTTCCTAAAGACCGCGAAAAAAATTTAAATAAATAAAAAAATCTTCTAAGCGCACTCCATTTGATAGAAGTATACACTATTTGGAACATATTTATGAAAGCAATATACGTCCTTACGTCCTAAAGTTTATTTTTTTCAAATTTTCCTTTGTCATCCCTGCTTACTATCAGTAAAAAATGCAGCATTTACACGAAGCCAGTTCAGATGAAGCCAATTCAGCTGACTCCAGTTGACAAAAACGCAGCAGATTCATTCACAGGGGTTGGTTATTCCTCAGTCAGCAGCATGGAGATTCATTCCAATCGATTCAGCGTCCATAACCTCTTGTGGTAGGCTCCAATCGTTCCAAGACACGTCTTATTGGATTCAGCGTCCAAAATTTAGTGGAAAATGATACCCCACACGCCTAGGTACCAGAAATCTCGAAAACACATTCAAAATGGGTAGATAACCTCTTCCAGTGGGTGCCAATCGTTCTGGGTCCCTTTTCATTGGACTCAGCGTCCAAAATTTAGTGGAAAATGACACCCCACAACCCTAAGCTATCGTGTTGCTGACTACTTTGTACTTTAGTCAGAAACACAAGCGAACCTACCTGTTACGAAGTTACCTGGCCTCAAACTACGTTTCTAGGATGACCAGCAGGTAGCAGCATTGAGTTAAAAGAATCCAACAACCACCTCAACGAACAAAACCTTCCCCATGATGGCTGTTTTCTAGAACGGCACATGAATGGTGACTTCCTCAAGGAATTCCATTTGATGTGCAGCGCTTTTTCTTGATGTGCAGCTCAATGCTATTCATTCCTTGCTGGTTTTGCTCGCAAAAGATGACATAGACCTGACTCCAAAGCAGATTCATACAACAGTCACTGCTTCTCAAAAGCTGAATTGAAATTGTACAACTTTTGATATCCAGATTGATTGATCAAAATGGTACTTGTCAATTAGACCCCCTCCCGAGGGTAACCAACTATCCCAAACATGGCGTGATGAATCGATTTTCTATATATCGATCTATATATAACCTCCACGTTAGCGGTTAATTTTACTTTATGTTTGTTCGTTTTTTGTTTTATTTTAGTTTGTTCATTATAGGGTATAAAAATTGGTAACCTCTTTCGGGTTCTGAACTGAAAATTTTTATATCCTCTTCATAAATGGTTATTACCGTTGAAATAAATAAATAATTCTGAAATATGTTAAAGTCGGTGCAGGCTACATTGCGATATATCGTATATATCGCTTTGCGATATATCGCTGTCCAACGGGAAGGTTACGGTGCTAGTAAACAGGTCATCCTTGGAGGGGTTCTAATTGACAAGTACCATCAAATACCTAGAAAACACGATTATGATCAATTTTTTGTAGGTAAAAGGTAAAAAATAATCATAAATTCCCTTTCTTCTAAGGATGAAACTGCACATGTTACCTCAATCTCACTATGTGAAGTTTGCAAACAAAATCAACGCACTCTGGTGACCGATTGCCATACTTAACATGATGACCTACAACCAGTGTAGACAATCATCCATATATGCTTCAAATTGAGATGTTTCCAAGGCATACTCTGCACTTATTTCGACACTCCCCCTAATGCACCTTATCTTCATAGGCACCTAAGTAGCTATTTTATTTCAATATTATATAAAAACTTAATCATAATGAACTTGTCTCCATTAAAACATGGAAAACGGTTTACAGAAGAATACATTTTTGGAAAATGATACCCGTGAAGTCCAATGTGTTGGTTGTGTGTTCTAATTTCTTGGAACTAAGAATGAGTAAGGATCAACCTGGAACTAGAGTCATTGATCCTTTAGTTTATCACATTTAGGTGTCCCAGCTACGTTTTGGTGCCTGATACTAGGTATCAGTTTGATACAGAACAACCCATCTTCTTTAATTTGAGTGATACAATGTTATCATGAGGTGCCATTGATACATATAACCTCCTTCATTACTCAATTTGTGTGCCGTTCTTCCTTAAAGAGCCCTCTGGTGGCTGTGTTCAACAACAACGTCCTTTTTTTCGAACTTTTATTTGCTCAAAATAGTTACAGTGTTGCCTTCAATATTGATACCATCTTAAACTTATGTACACTATTTAATTACCAAAGAAATTAAACCGATGATTACTTTTTGTTTTTTCCAGATGTACAACAAACGAAACTAAATCCATAGCTACGCTTATCGTTAAAAATTAATGAAAATTAAGATAATTATATCGTAAATTTGACGATTATATACAAAACTATCCCTAATGCAGAGAGTCTTGTGGTGTATTTTAAAGGGCCAAGCAGTGACAAAAAACTCACTCAGGTGTTCACTTCTTGGCTCTCAAGGGGGATGAAATGGGGGAAATTCTCGACTCAATCCAGACCGTTGAAATGCGTCTGCACGTTGAGATTCGTCTTGGCGGGTTGATCAGAAAGAATCGATTCTGGAAAGTATTTAAATCAAAGAGGCAACATTGTATTATTATTAAATAACTTCGGACCAGGAGCATGGAGAGTCATTCCAAAAATCTGGATAAACTTGACAAACTTTTGACATGTTGACATCATTTTCATGTTAATTGCAGTGGGTGAGAAGTGGAACTTGAGTCTGGAAGGTTCTAGGAGGAGCCTGGGGGGATGGTTCAGGAGAGGGGGAAGCTGCCCAGGCAGGGTTGGTGGGTGGTGGAAGGGGCATGGTGGGTGGCCAGGTCTGGAAAGTTCTGGAAGGAGGTCAGGGTGGACAGCTGGAGGGGGTAGGTAAGAGGTTAGGGCTCTACAATTTGTAAACAATAAACAAAAAGCTGGTTTTTGACTGCCTTTCATGCCTTAATGACTCCATTTTCTTTTTCTATACTTTCAATAGACTAATTATAATCACATTACAGGCTATATTGGAATGCTATGAGCAATTTGCAATTGTGTTTGGAGTCACCAAATGAGCCTAAAAGTGGTATCCAGCGCAAGATTGGTCACTTTTGTGATAGGAGCGTTGGTGGGGCTTTTCCCACCAACTGAGAAACCAAGAGAAAATAATCAAAGGGTGTCCCAGGCAACCAACCCTTGCTCCCTAAATCTCAATGAACCCATTCAAGTACAATTAAGTCAAATTACATACATTTGTGGGAGTAACCCCTAAAGTTCCACTCCTCACCTGCAGTGTTTGGCCTGACAATGCCATCTTCACTTGGATGATGCATGCCCACTTCACCATATATTTTGGGTGTGACCAATGTCCTCTAATATAGTTGCAAGGCCCAACAGAACCAACCCTTTATATGTAATCCCTAAGTCAAATTACTCTGTCAGCAAAGAAGAACAAAACAAAATAAACTTTTTACTTTTCATAGCTGCTCAGATTGATGTTGAGCTGGTAAATTCACCGCCCACAAGTGGGTAAGTTGACTCGGAAGAAGACATTGAGCTCAATGAGGGTTGCAAGGATGAGGAACAACCCGTACATGAAGAGGCACGTGTATCCAACCTTGATGGAGAAAACAAAATCAGTTAGGTCACTTTCTGTATCATAAATTGATCAAAAATGAACAACCAATCTACACATCAGTGGAGGTTACTCTAAAAATAGGGTTGCATGACTGCATGTTTTGCCCAAATATGCAGTGAAGACTCACTTTGGCGTCTAGTTTGAATTTGTTGACAGCAAAAGCGACGTAGAGCATGAGAAGTGTGGACAAAAGAGAGATGGCTGAATACTCCAGACCTCGGGAATTGATGCCAACAAAATGGTGGCCCGCTGATGTTGGTAAAAACGACGCTTTGATGAGCCAAGGCAGACCAAGGCACAGGAGGATGTCAAAGGTGTTGGATCCCAACGAGTTGGAAATGCCCATTGAACCATGCCCTGAAAAAATGAATGTCATTTAGTGTGATTAACAGCAAACCTGGATGCGACAGGTCACAAAATCAAAAATCTGTACAAACAGTAAAATCTGCATGAGCGGACAATGAAGGGTGTAATTGGCAAGCCTGCACAGCCGCCATTACCCTTGGGATCCCGGTAGCTATGCACATAATAGAGGCCTAACCTCATTGCTAGACAAAATGGTCACCATGTATGGTAGCTGTATATGGGAGGCGGCAATGTTAGGTTGGTACCCCTGAATATTCACCTCAAACACTCCAAAGCCACATCATCACAGATGGGCACATATTCTCCATTATATTTTGTTGCAGCTGGTGATCAGTCCTTTGTATCAGACTTTGTTTATCACTTTGCACATCCTCTGGTATGAATTGAATGGAATGAACGTGTACAAAAAGGACCAAGGGACAGTTTCAATGGCGGCGGTGCACAACCAAATGAACTGATGGCTGACACAACCAAAGACTTGAAACGCATGGTAAGAACTCATCATTGCCATTGTCCCAAACACATGCTGGTTTTGTTGATGAAACGAGATTCATTTCAGATTATAGGCAATCAAAAGTACTTTTCAATTAAACTAACCTTGTTTGGCAACAATGACGCTAGAAACTGCCTCTGGAACACTTGTACCTGCTGCGAGGAACGTGATTCCCATAACAGAATCTGGAATCCTCAACGTGTCACCTATAAATAATTATAAACATCAATGAATATCATGGCTAATTTCATTGAGAGATGTTTAATGTGACAAGGAACAATAGAAATGTGTTTCTTCATTTACCCACGATGGTAATCATCCAAGCCACCTGGTATGACAGAGTTCCAATCCAAATGATGCACATGAGAAACGTGATGGGGAACCATTTCTTAAATCTGAAATAAAACATGCAGGACAAATTACAATAATTATGCAATGAATGCTGCTTAGTGTTGTTTGGTTGGCAGCACTTTCAATCTGTAACATTGCTGCCCAGTTAACTCAGCCTAAGTCCAACCATATTCTGATCCAACCATTTTGTTGAAATAATTCTTCTCTTTCTTGTGGAAATTCCAAATATGTAGTGAATACCTGACAGATTTCTCAGTTTATAAGCAATTTGAATGACTACATTTGCATCTAACCTGTCTCCTATTTGCATAATTCCAATTTTTTATTCTTCAGGGTTGCCTCAAGTCAACAATAGGGGACTTACAACTACATGCTGCTGTAACATACGAGCAACACAAATGTTGAGTTGGTACTGTTTTGCTCAAATGCTGAAGGCAACACTGTCAACTTAACAATAAATGGCCAACTTGAACATTTTTCTTAACAAAAATGCGCATGTACGCATAAATTTGACTCATTTTTGAACTCTCAAGCAATAATTAAGTATGTAACACTTTCATAATATAATCCCTAATTATGTAAATAGAGCGCACATTCAATGTTTTCACAGTTTTCCCGTTGTAACAATGTGTTGGCAATCCTGGTCGTCACTCACCTTGGTCGCTCGCAGTCGGGTATGGTCAACATGAAGATGGTGTGGATTGGCAAAACCAGCACCCATAGGAATTTCCTCAGTATTCCCCTTTTGTATGGGAAATTCACAATATCCCACACTAGAATGAGACAAATACACTTCTCAAATAACTCATTAAAAACATAAAATAAAATAAAAAAACAATTAAGTTAACGTTACTACTTTGGCACTTACCACCCCCTTCTTGCGCCTCTTGGTTTGCAGTGTCTAAATTCTGCTTGACGTTCCCGTTCTGCTGAGGTAAGTCGCCAATTCTCAAATCAACGGCATCTGTTCAACACATTTGAGTGATTACTGATATTGCAGACAATTATTTGGGGCTTATTACACCAAAAAAAGGAAATTTGATCAAATTGTGATTCTGCAAATTTTGGATCTTGGAACTCTGCTAATGAATACGCCATTTTTTGGGTCTAGTATTCCCTAACCTCTTACTTACCCCCTCCAGCTGTCCACCCTGACCTCCTTTCAGATCTTTCCAGACCTGGCCACCCACCATGCCCCTTCCACCACCCACCAACCCTGCCTGGGCAGCTTCCCCCTCTCCAGAACCATCCCCCAGGCTCCTCCTGGAACCTTCCAGACTTAACCCCTGAAGTTCCACTTTTTACCCACTCTAGCTGACTTAGCAATAATGTCATCATCTCAAAAGCGTTTTCCCACAGCACCAAATACGCTGAAGTGTATTTTGGCGCGTAAATGCTATTTTTTATCTTGGAGCTTTATCAAATATTCTCCAAAGTGACCAAAATGTATTTGGTTTTGACTGATAAACGTTCTTTACCGGTGGGTTGAGGTTGTTGTTCGCTGCTTGTTTCGCTTCCCGAATGCCCAGTCGTCCATTTTTGTATGTTTTTGTCCCAATACATGACAGCTATGTATACAGTGTAGAGGAGCACCAGAACGAGGGCCTCGTACCTGAAAGTGGTACACCATGAGTACAAGAAAGCTCTTAAGATCTGTGCAGAAAGAGCATTTCCGTTGTTTTTGACGCGTCAACTCACCATTCGACCCTTTCGTCGTGGATGATGCAAATGAGGATGGTTACGGTGACTCCGTAGGCGAGGCAGTCACGAGTCAACGGCCACCAATGAAGAGGCACGACCTGGAAATGCAAAAGATAACTTTAGGTGGCATGTTTGACAAGCGGGCGAGACTGCAGGCTTTTGTGATGAGAACAGGCTCCCTGATTGGTCAGAACAGGAAGCACGCTACTTCCTCCTGGCGCTCCAAGTGGCGGTGTTTGGAAAAAAGACCACAGTTCGATGATAACAACAACGCTGCAGACCGTTATCATTTACAGGGACCACATCCTGGGGCTTGCCACCTTCAAAAGCAGGGCCACACCGATGTTGAGGGAATGAGGAAAACTCCTGGCTTCCACAAAATGGTAGTGAAAGGTACAAAGCCACTATTGCATGACTATTCGTGAGTCCTTATTGGATATTGTGGAAGCCAGCGCACTAGTCACTTCTGTATTCCACCATACTGGTACCACAGAAAGGGAGGAAAGGAAGCCCCTGGCCACAGAGGCATTGCTTCAGCAAAGTCCACCCTCCCTTGCCACTTGGTGGCAAACCCTGGCCTGGAGGCTTTACCCTTTAATGGTGCCAATGAAGTGTAGATGCGTGCTGCACGCTCCTACACAAGTACCAATACAGGCCAGAGTTGAGATGGAATTCTCGAGTACCACTCTGCTTAATGTGGGGGTGCGAGCTAGAATGCACAAACAACCAGAAACGGTACTTGGAGGGACAGGATATCTACTCTCCTTCATGCCCTCCTGAATGAAGGGATCCCCCATTCATGCCACTAAGGCACTCTCCCTGCTGCTTGTTGTCATTTGGCGAGACAGGAAGGGATAAGCTGACTTATGGTTGAGCTTGACAGTCAGCCGCTAGTGCAGTTTGAGGAGGGTTGTGTCAACCTGTTGCACAACATGGGCTTAAAAGTCCAAACACGCTTCTCATCCCAGTCCGCACATTTTGCAAGATATGCTCAGTTACCAACCATAGAAGGACCCAGTCAACAAGGTAGGTCATTTTTCCCCCCATTTGTCGTCCCACACATATCAGTACGTACTCACCATACCAGCGCCAATTCCGCAGCAGGCGGCTACAGCGAGGATATTGAAGACTGCTGAACCAACGATGGTGCCAATCCCAATGTCCCCTTCTGTGATGAACGTACCAATGACGTTGACAAACAGCTCTGGCGCTGACGTTGCGGCCGCCATGAACGTCGCTCCCGCGACATCGTTTGACATGTTCAGCGCTGGAGAGGAAAAAATATGATAATTGAAGAAGTACCATTTACAGTTTAGAAAAGGGCAAATGCTGACTAAACTGCAGAGGAACTATGCAACAATGAGGGACATCCCAGGGCTTTGTCTACTTCAATCTTTGGAGTCAAGGGGAAAATACAATAGTTACGGAGGAACTATGCAACAGAACAGACAGAGCACAGTGTGAATGTGAATCATAAAGACAATTCCAAGAGCCTTACCAGAACTGATGAGTTGCAGGGCAAATTTATATTGAAGATTGGACAAACGGGATTAAGATACCAGGAATAGAGAGATTTGTTGCCATCAGCATGGGAGTTCCAAACAAGGAGATTGTCTTTTCCTTATCGCCATCACAGGTTTCAGCCATGAGCAAGCCCAATGGCTGCTATGATGGTAGGTTAATGGTCTGAAGCCTGTCATGGGCCCAATCACTTCAAGTTTACTGCAGCAAAGCCTGTGAAGTTCAGTTCCAGCAGCAGGATTGCCTCTGTATTTCCAACTGCTAGGCTAGTGGTCTCGTTCGTTCCTGATTTGAGTACCCCTTCTGGCAAGCATGTTGGCACCATAGGAAGCGGTATCTGCAGGCATTGGTTTTGCACTAACCTTGATTGCCATCTTTTGAGTCCCCTTGAGCGTTGAGCATCAGCAATTGCAATACACCTTCATCCTCCCTGTGCAACCCCCCTCCCCCAACACATTCACCAGTATGTATCTTCCTTGCAACATTCATCCACCTACTGCTGTCAACTTTGTTTTGTTTGCAGGATTGTCTCTGTCTAAGTAGGACTACCAGGCTAGTGGTCTCGTTTGTTCCTGATTTGGGTTTACCTTCTGGCAAGCATGTTGGCACCATAGGAAGCAGTATCTGCAGGCATTGGTTTTGCACTAAATATCATTGCCATCTTTTGAGTCCCCTTGTGCGTTGAGCATCAGCAATTACAAAACACCTTCATCCTCCCTGTGCAACCCCCCTCCCCCAACACATTCACCAGCATGTTTCATACTCTGCAAGAAAATTCCAGGAAACTGGTTGCGTGAACCAAACAAACCACCTCTTCCTTACAACTTTCATCCACCTACTGCTGCCAACATTGCTTTGTTTGTCACCCACCATCAAACAAAATGGTACAAACGTCCACCACATTACCTTTGCATATTCTTTCCACGGCGGGCACGAAGTACTTGTCGCAGACTAGAGCTAAGGCTAGAAAAAGGTACAGCGAGGCGACAACGTGGACGAGGACAGCACCTCGGACCCGCTCCTCTTCAGTGAACCAGTCTTTGGGAAAGTCGTCCATCGCCGGCGGCGTGCAGTTGACCGCCAGGTGCGGCGACACTTCTGCGAATCAAAACCTGCGTTACTGTTATCATCTTCTTGTCAAGAGGGCAATAAAAATGACAAGTGAAATAAGGGGAAAAATTATATCAAAATTTAATTGATTTTGAGTGGCATAGTCTTCACTGAACCATGAATCTAACAATTTGAAGGGACCCCAAGCAAATTTGCCAAAAACCAACTTGCATCTGTCTTCAGCAAAATAACGCAAACTGGTGAAAATATGAGTATTTTGAGAAAAATGTGCCTGCCAGATTTTCAGAAATATGGCATTTGGGCCATCATTTTCATATAATCGGATCAATTTATGTTACTTTGTAAGATGTTTTTTCTACAATCAATGTCTCTGCCAGAGGTCTCTGATTGGACCCAAAATTTGACAGTTTATTTGTCAGAATCAGGGACTTCTTTCTGCCTCAAGTTGATCATTGAAACTTGTCAGCCCGATTGGGCCTAATTTGGGGAATAGTGTCTACCTACCTGCTCCAAATGTGGGATATCGACATTTCTGGAACCTAGGCGTGTGGGGTATGGTTTTCCACTAAATTTTGGACGCTGAATGCAATGAGATGGTTCCCGGAACGATTGACCCTCACTGGAGGAGGTTATGGGTCACACTGGTTATCTATCAACCTATTCCAAATTTGGGTTTTTGAGATTTCTGGTACCTAGGCGTGTGGGGTATCTTTTTCGACTAAATTTGGAATCCTGAATCCAATGAGACGGGTCCCAGAACGATTGGTGCCCACCAAAAGAGGTTATGGACGCTGAATCGATTGAAATGAATCTCCATGCTGCTGACCAAGGAATAAAAAACCTCTGTGAATGAATCTGCTGCGTTTTTGTCAACTGGAGTCAGCTGAATTGGCTTCATCTAAACTGAACGTCCCAGAACGATTGGTGCCCACCACAAGAGGTTATGGGTCAAAATGGAGATCTATCTACCAATTCCGAATTTGGGTTTTTGAGATTTCTGATACCTAGGCGTGTGGGGTATCATTTTCCACTAAATTTCGGACGCTGAATCCAATGAGATGGTTCCCGGAACAATTAGCGCCCTCTGGAGGAGGTTATGGGTCAAACTGGTTATCCATCTACCTATTTCGAATGTGGATTCTCAAAATTTCTTGTACCTAGACGTCGTGCAGCTGTTTACAGTCCACTGATTGGTGTTTCATTTCTATTACAACTGTTTTGCTGTTGGTCAATGCTTCAAGGCAAAATGTTCGTGTGATGTTGGCCTAATATAAAGTATGACGAAGGATTCACGTGTTGAAACAAGCAAAGAACCGCTTTTGCGACTCTGCGTTCTAAAAAAATCTTAAAAATTTCCTGTTTTGGTGTCAACCATGTGAAGTAAACACCTCGTCGTTGTCACATTGACGGCATTACGGCGGAAGGGAGGCAAAACGGTTCGACGGCGAATGGTCAGCCACCAGAGTTTAGCCCGTTTCCGGCGATTACGTCCAGTTAAATCTTCTGGGTGGTAGTGGGGTTTGGCCAAACCAGAGGGGAGGGGGGCAACACAATTGTCGGTAACTAGAGTATTAAACTAAAGTGATGAACCAGTTTTAAGAGGATTCGTTCCGTGTTATTTCTCTCCCCCTCCATCGCATTCGACTCTTCAAAAAAAAGCGGCCTCCTTGGACTATGAAGAGAATTAGGTAAAATACCGGCCTCCCGGCCCCAAGGATCATCTACAGGCCTAATTCAATGAGCCGCCCCCTCACGTAGCTTCTCTCGTGGAATCTGAGAATAGAACCGACCACCAAAGGCCCTTAACTCGAGGGTTCTGAGCTAAAAACAAGACCATTCTAGGAAGAATCTGTTTGCTTTGATAAGTTCCATACGATCCCATCACCTTATTACATGGAGTATGATTCAATTGAACTCTTTTTCAACATAATTTTGCAATAAATTTTTAAAAAATTGAAGACAATTCGGGTAAAAACGTTGCAAATCCTCTAAGTATCAATGAAGTCTCGAGAATGAGTGATAAAAGCGGGAAAATTGTACAAAACGTACAACGAAGTCTCCAGAATGAGTAATAAAAAGGGAAAAAGTGTACGAAATATACAATGAAGTCTCCAGAATGAGCAGTATAAAGGGAAAAAGTGTACAAAACATACAATTTTCTAAATATCCTTGATTTAATTCAACAGATACGATTCATTTTACAACATTTAGTGTAAAGTAATTCCTAATCAAGGATTCTCAAATCTCTCGAAATTACATTTTCACCCTTAGCCGATCTCAGTTAGCTCAAATCGCTCCAAAATCCAGTTTTTATCGATAAGGCGTGGGTACAATTTAGCGGAAAACGATACCCCACAAAGCCTCCCAAAAACCCACATTTAAATTCCCCATTTAATCACCCATACTCTACCTCCGTTAGTGGTAATCAGGATGAAAATGATTGTTATAAATAAGCGAATAGAACTCAAAATGGAGCCAAATTTCAAAATTGTCCAAAAACTAAGGCCTTTTTTGGCGCAGATGGCAGACAGTCGGTAGAATTCTTGGATTAATTAAGGTTATTTAAATTTTTTGAAGTGGGAAATTATATTTCTTATATAAGGGACACTTCATTTTACTAAGGAGACCACAGAAATCAATATTTAAGAAATTCATCGAGCCTATTTATTATGGTTATACAATTTGACCGCAACAAACAACCAAATCGAGTTAAAAGGGAAACGTATTGAAGGGAAATTCAACTCCTACGTCACTTTCAGCTCTTAAACACGATTCAAAACTGTTTTAAAAGCAATTTTAATGGCAAATTTCAATGAATCTGAACGCGTGATCAACTTAACTTCTTAAATCATCTGAATCTAGCGAATCTAAACAACACGACAGTAAAAATTGTTGTATTTTATTTATTCACGGTCATCGTGGACTATCGATGTACATTTACAATTACGATAAATTGATGAAATATTTATTTAGAAAAATTATATCAGTCGTAGAGAGCCATCGCGGGAAAAGGAAGTCCGCGCTGATAAGATTAAAAAGGAATTAAGTTTTTCGGACAAGGTTAGTTCGTACTCATTGTGAATACAAAATGCGCATTATTACTGAAAGAGAAGTAATAACAAAACTGTTCGCACAGACTGTAATAAATAAACGATTCTTT
Source organism: Cyrtorhinus lividipennis (assembly GCA_019603395.1). NCBI lineage: Eukaryota > Metazoa > Arthropoda > Insecta > Hemiptera > Miridae > Cyrtorhinus > Cyrtorhinus lividipennis. The sequence continues at coordinate 24,959,532 of CM034005.1, read as the reverse complement.
GAAGTACGGAGATCATTCAACTCCGTAATTCGAGTCATTCCGTAAATTTGTTACTCTCATTTTAAACAACATGTCTTCTTTAAATTGCCGTTATTTGTACTGTTTGATTAAAATATGATTTTTATTCATAAAATAAAATTCTTGTGGGGAGATACCAGCAGTAATTGCCATAAAATCTCCGCCGATTGGGCTTTCAGCACAAAAATAAAGTCAATACTGAATCTAAAAAGGCTGAAAATTCGTCCATAGAGGTTGGCTAATCTTTGGACCAGCAGTAAGGAGAATTTCAAAATCAATTTCAATATCAATTCAGCGTCCAAAATTTAGTGGAAAATGATACCCCACTCGCCTAGGTACCTGAAATTTCGAAAAATCACATTCGAAATGGGTAGGTAGGCACCCATTTTTAACCCACCATTTTAACCAACAACTTCTTCCAGTGGGCGCCAATCGTTCCGGGACCCGTCTTATTGGATTTAGCGTCCAAAATTTAGTGGGAAATGAATACCCCACATGAAAATCTTGAAAACTTGAAATTCACATTTTGACCCCTACCTCCCCAAATTTGGTCTGATCCGGCTGAAAATTTAGAAAAACCAACTAAAGCCGGATCCCTGACCAAAATTTCAAATTTTTAGAAAATTGTCTACCAAAATGGGACGGCGTATTGCCATTTGCTTATTTTGATTTATATATTGAAGGAATAACAAGGAATAATCAACCAAAATTCAATAATGTGTAGTTCAACCCCAGCTATGGCAAAATGAAGATTTCAAAAAGCAGCAAAACCCACGTTCAATCATCTTTTTTTAACTTTACTCTCAACTTTTTGAGGAGATTTCGTTGTCAAATTTATATTTTGAACGCTAATATATCAATTTATTTCAACTAGAACGATATTGTGAAATAATGTATTATGTAACATGCTTTTTGCTGCCTGTTATTCTCGTTCTAACTACAATTTTCCCAATGAAATTTACAACAAATTGCAATGTACTATTACAATGTGGATTGGATTTTCATTTTTGCCTAAAATGTGGCATTTAATAGCATTTTTTCAACGTTTTACGTCAATTTTTCAACTGTCAATCATTAGACTGCATTGAAGGTCCTTAGAAATTTGTTTTTTCATTATAAATGCACCTTAAATGTACTGGAAAACAATGCGAAAACCAAATAGAGGATCAGAAATTCATATAAAACATTTTTTTGAGTAAGCATAAGAGGACGTTTTACGTCAAAAATGTTTTTTTTTTAGCTTGTTTGACTTTGAAAAACATTTGGTGCACTAAATAGGTTCGTTTTTACATACTTATTAGACTGAGGGGTGGTTATTATTGTCATTAAAAAAAAAAATTATTTTTGGGGAAAACGTCAATTTGCTCACCTTCCTCGAATAGCTCCATCCTGAGGGCGGGTTGTGACTGGTCACGGTGACGCCCGTGGTTTCCCGCCCAAATTCGAAATACGAAACCACTATTTTTTTTCACTTTTTCTCAAAAAAACGAAAACCGTAAAATAGATTTGTTTTTAAAAAATCCGGTACCGACAATTTCAATGGGAAATAATGACAATCACTTGAATGTCAAGAGACGAAATTAGTCGAAAATAACGCCAGTATTCTTGAATAAAACGCCAGCGTTGCGGTTTTGACGCGGTAGTTTAAGAAATTTAATTTTTTTTTTTTGAAAAATAAAATTAATATAATTAAATAACTAAGAGATTAATTTATTTTCCAGGGAGTGAACGAGATGGGATTTTAAGACGGCGTTCGAGGACGGTAATACATTTAAAAGAAATTTTGAAGGGTGTAAACCCGATTAATTGCGTCACTGCCGAATTGAATTAGTTTCGTCGGTTTCGGTCGAGAGGCGGCGGAGCACTGGACACGACGGCGGTGGAGAACGAGCGGAAATTGACGGAAATGCACGAAAACGGCCGAACGCCGACGGTTCATTTACAACGACGAGCCGAATAATGAAACGACGACAAACAAGAAAAAAAAGAAGAAGACGAAGAAGGGGGCGGAGGAGCGAAAATACGTGCCGTTGTCGGTGGAAAGGCGGTAGAGGGGGGATTGATGTCAGAGGATATGGTCGTTAAGGAGGTGACGGCCATTTCGTATCTTCACGACTGTCTTGAAAGGTTTCTATTCTATTCGTTGGACGTCCAAAAGCTGGTTGACGGACGAATTTTACTCAATTGTCAAATTGGTTGATGATAAACCCGAAAAAATGACAGATGGAAACAAGCTGATGAGCAAAAGCCGCAGTAGAAACATGGACAAAGAAGACCCGTAACGGCAAATCGTGGAAATAACCGCTTAAGAAGACTCAAAGATTTCCTATATCAGACTAAAGGCAGAAATTCACATGGGACTTGGCACATTGGGACAAAAAACTGACGTCACACAGGCCACAATGTTGGGTCACAAAAGAGCAGGCAGAAGCAGCAAGTTTGATAAATGTATGGGAAGTGGCCATAGTTGGACAAACAAGAGGGAAATCAGGATGGTAAAGGACAGGGAATGGCCAATTTGCTCACGTTGAAAGAAAGGATCACATCATGAGAGTTTGCCATAAAAGTGTATGCTTCTCCCTGTTGCTGCAAGTGTGTAGCAACCATTGGCCTTGTCGGGCAGAGTACGCTGGCTTTGACAGACATCAAAGCAACACCTGCAGAACTGGTTTACGGACGCACACTTCGACATCCTGGTGACTTCCTGACCACCTCTCTTCACCCTCAGCTGAATACACCTGCAAATTGCATGAAATATTGGCTCAACTGTGGCCCATAGACACTGCAGAGACAAATCTTTTGCTAACCCAGCTCTGGAAACGTCTATCTTCGTTACAATGGTGTATGATCCAGCCTTTGTCGCCCAAAAACCTTTGACATCCTTGTTGGACAATACCTCTCTCGAGACAAACTAAAACCAGCCTTCATGCTGCAGGAAGAACTACACTCAATCACACTGCTGAGTAACTCCTCTTCAAATTCCCCAGACAAGAACCACTCAACACTCAACAGCAAAACAGCCAGCACATTTGAGCGCCCAACTGTAGGCTCGACATGTGTTCATTTCCAGACAGCCCTAAGGAACTTTGAAATTTCCTATGGGGGGACTAGTATAACGACCATTGGTCTTGTCGCGCAGAGTGCACTGGCTCCGACAGACATCAAAGCAACACCTGCAGAACCTGTTTACAGACGCACGCATCAACTTCCTGACCACCTCTCTCATAGAAATTCGGTTTCTCACTGATTGCACTCTGCTGTCACTAAAAACTCTTTGCTGCGTTGCAACCTTAGATAAAACACAACTCACTCACACGCTATCAGTTTGGTTTGGAATACTCGCCCGTTTTCTATGTTTTCTTGAAATCAGTTAGCAAGTTCAATAAAGTTCACAAGCCTAAAGTTTTGGTGTAAAGTCATTTTGATATAGGCACCCACAAGTGCTTGGAAGGGAATGGCTACACTGCTCCCTTCAAGTTCCTGTAGTGAGTGACTGTATTTTTGCGTTCCTGAGAACACTCTGCCCTTGAGAACTGCCATTTGCACTCTTGAGAACTGCCATTTGCGTTCCCAGGAACTGTCATCAGCGTCCCTGAGAATGGTTTGAGAACACAGAGCAAGGCCTGTTCTTTG
>CM034005.1:24926156-24955781 GCA_019603395.1 Cyrtorhinus lividipennis | reverse complement strand
GGTTCATGATAGTTTTCTTTTCGGGTTTCGCAATGTCAATGTCACTGTCGCCCTAATTTGAAATCCTTTCCACGCTCAGTTTCCTCTAGTTTCTCTTGTCCTACTTCATTCCGTGCATAGTCTCGAGTAACGAATTAGAATCACCTTGAATCCTACGCCAACAGGCGATGACTTATCTTATTTCATACCTTCTTGTTATCAATCGACTACCGTACAAACTGCAATTCTCGTTCTAAATTCTTAACGCTTCAAATTACCCTTGTTTGGTAGTTTCAGTTCGATACAATATAATGTCATTATGTGCACCCATGAAAGTCCACGATTTTTCCCCAAATGGCCTCTCGCATCAACACAACATATTGCAATGTTCGGTGCATTTGATTGTATACCTATTTCTTGTGAATGTGTATAGACACGCTGTTATGTACCGCGAATTTAGCGTATGCCCAACACAATTTAAGGCCCCGGAAGCTTATTTTTTCACCTATCGACCCTGTTAGTGTGATGATCGAATCTAGTAGCGATAATGGTCTGCACTGCATTTTTTGTGGCCCAACTTGAATTTGGGCTCGGTCAAGCCGATCTGCCTAATTAATTAATTAAATTAACTAATTGTCATCCGCTTAACTGAGGGCACTTAGAGTAGCGCTGCTCACGTTACCAAACTTGTCAGGGAAAACGTTTCCTCACCATAATATAGTATTTTGATACTGCAGCCTCACAGACATAACCTGATAAATTCCATAATCTAAAAAAAATTTGAAAAATGAGATATGCTGTTAGTTTTTTTGCAGCCAGGTTTTATTTAATGGGTCTTTGCCCCATACTCATCATTGCCCATGTGGATAATGAGCCAGTTGTTGGTCATAACGTTTTGAATGGGTCGAAGCTGAAAGAGAAAATTTGCCTTGGTCGGCGTGGATCGGAAAAAGGACAGAAAGGACTAACTAAATTTGCTATTGCGGATAAGGGTCACCCATAATGAAGATTGGACTTGTAGTGGTGAAACAACGCCAACGGGAGAGTTCTGGACTAAATTCCTTCATAAATGTGTTTCTTGATGGTGAGGACTGGGTGCCTGAGTCCAGCCTGCCACTGGCATCGCTGTTCTGGTCCTGGTCATGGCCCTGGGGGAAAATTAAATTGAGCAGGAAGGGTGACCAGCGTCCCTTCGCCCACGATTTGTCCACTGAGCGGCCATTATGAGAATTGATCTGCACAATTCTGTCCTACCGGAGGGTTGTCATGAGTGTATTAATAGAAACTTGCATCTATCGTTGGAATACATAATAGGGTGCGTACAGCATTGATCTATCACTCATTCCGCATAGATCTCCTGCATCAACTCAAGGGATGGCCTTTGGAGACCTGCCGATGGAAGTGCTCATTGAACCCGGAAAACTTAACTTTTCACGATTTTGTCCTGTTATAAGCTTCGACTATCTAAAAAACTTGGATTATTGAGCTATAATTCGTCTATTATTTTTATTTAGTGTACTGTTAATCTTTTGGTTTAGTACAGATTAGTGGATTATTTATTTTTTCATCACAGCATCAATTTGTATTCTACTTCTTGCAGGATTTCACATGCCCCAACTGCCAGTGTGGGTTCATCGAAGCTTTGGAGAATCCCCCTGAGCCATTTGAGGTGGAAAATGACATGGAATACGGCGACCTTGAAGAGCAGCCATTTCAGGTACTCAGTATCTCATCTCCCGTCAAAAAATAGACTTTTGAAACTTGTTTATCTGGAATTGTTCGAGTTTATGAGAGTCTTGAATTCTCTGATCCAATCGTCTTAAACCAAGCACCTTGAGGCCCTGCGGCCATGTAATAGGTTCTAGAAACACTCACTGAGATCCTTCGTCATTTTCAGATGCTCTATGAAATCATGAGCGGCCTCGGGCCTGACATTGACCGACCTCGTGGTGGTGGCCGACGATCTGTGAGGTATTATTGAGTCATATCAATCCTCAACAATTTCCCGTTCCGATTATCGGCGCGGTTGATTAAATGAAATATGTTTCATTCATCACAGAGCTGGTCGAGTGCGGCAAGTAGCGGCTGTGGAAACTATGATACAAGATTTCGTGATGAACTTGGCGGGCGTAGGTTGGGGCCAGATGGGCTCTAACACGATTGGAGTTGGAACAGGACGAGGCGGCGGTGGTCCATTGTAAGTCTGCAACAAGTTTGATTGGTTATTCCTTGAATAAATAATAACCTATGTAATTATGCCCAAGGTCATGGGGGATTGATTTTCCCTGATTGGCCCGTCCAATTTTTTTTTTTTTTTTATTTTATTTTTTTTTATTAACAAACGATACATTTTTGTGCAGAGCACTTTATAGTAAGAAAACAATAATCGATATATAACAAGTAACGTGATTGATGACTATGAACTAGGGTAAGTCCATCAACTACCTAGTTATGAATATGTGTGGAGTACAGAAACAGCTGTACTATAATGTAAGTTATTTAGCTCGGAGAATTTGAAGAGATTTGGAACGGAATTTAGGGATCTCTAGGTGAAGCCTTCGGCAAAGTCGGAGTGGTGCTTCCGTTTGAGCCGCCTAAGATCACGAGGGGGTGGTCGCTCCTGTGGGATACTGCTGATGAGGCTGTTTCCATGGGACGAGGCCTTTTGGTAGGAGGCGTAGTAGGTGGAGATCAGGCAGTCCTTCACTGTCGGCACTTCCAGATCTTTGTGAAGTTCTTCATTCCTTATGTACCAGTCGGCCCCCGTAATTAAGCGGAGAACACGGTTTTGGATCACCTGAATTCTGTTTATTTGGGTGTCAGAGCCAGACGACCATAGACCACCGCCATAGCACCAGATGGGCTTAATAAGGGTGCTGTAAATGAGTATTTTGTTTTTAGTGCTGAGATTTTTGTTTTTGAGAAGAGGTTTTAGCTGGCTGATTCTGTGACGGATTCTCGATGTGATATCGCTTACATGGTTTTTCCACGTGAGTCGTTGGTCCATGGTCATCCCCCTTCACATGCGTTTTCAATTCAAGTACTGAGCCATTCATTTGTACAGGGGGAATTGTGTATTTGCGTTTGTAGGTGAAGAGAGATAAGTTTGATTTCGTTTCATTGATTTTGATCCGCCACTTTTTGGCCCACAGCCCCACGTCGTTGGCAATATTTTGGATTTTCGCGCTTGCCTCCTCACCTGTCGGAAACTGGGCTAGATAAGCGCAGTCGTCAGCAAACTGCGCTGAGATTATGCGGGTGTCGTTGGTTATTGGCACATCATGAATGTAAAATATGTACAACAGTGGACCGAGCACGCTTCCTTGTGGTACGGAAGAAAAAATCGGGAGCTCCTCTGTTATAGCATCTTCCACACTGACTCTGTATCGCCTATCAGCAAGGAATGATTGGATTAAGCGGTAGTAAGTGTCGCTCAAGTGGGGTTTGAGCTTGGCAAGGAGGCCCGCATGCCAAGTTTTGTCGAATGCCTTTTCGGCGTCGAGGTAAAGCGTCCAATGTGATCCTCTCCCCAATGCAAGGAAATGAGTCACAGTTTGCAGTGTCCCGGAACTATTCCAATCGATTCAGCGTCCAAAAATTGTGGGAAATTATACCCCACACGCCTAGGTACCAAAAAAAAAAATCTCAGAAATCCACTTTTAAAATAGGTAGATAGGTACCCATTTTGACCCATACTCACCTCCAGGGGGCGCCAATCGGCCAAAAGACACATCTCTATGGATTCAGCATCCAAAATTTAGTGGAAAATGCTACCCTGACACCTAGATTGCCGGATATCTCGAATATCAGTTTATTAAGAGACACGGGGTCAAAATGGGTACCTTCCTACCTATTTTGAAAGTGGGTTTTCGAGAATTTCGGGAACCTAGACGTGTGGGGTTTCATTTTCCGCTAAATGTTGGTCGCAGAATCGATGGAATGATTCCAAGTCACACCACACTCTCTAGTTTTCTTTTGTTTCCCTTGCTCCAATGGAATAAACGACCTTTATGGAAGAATTTGCAGCGTTTCCATATTGAATTCGTCCACCTACAGTATGAATGCTGTCCTTGAGGCCCACAACTAATGCGATTAATTGTTATTGTTTGGAAAAAAGGCTGCGTATTATAGAATTAAATTTGTTAAAGTTATTCAGCCAGTAAGAGGGAATGAAAAATCTACGTTTAACTATGGAGAACACGGATCGTGAAGGTCTGGATTCTTCCTCTCTGTGACGCTACACTACACTTCTGAGACTTTCAATTTTAATACGTTGCCTTAAAAATATTTTAGTCCTATCATCATTTTTGGTGCATTACATTTCGACCGTACTATCTTCATTAGGTACATGTATAGAAATTCTTCGCAAATTCCTCTTCATCGACTTCGTTCATTTGAGAGTGAAATGCTATGTTGTTTGCACAGGTTGACGGACGATTTTATCATGATTTTATTTTCGTTTACTGTGTTAGTTTGTTGCTTGGAAATCCTGGTGACTACGCTTGGGGACGTGAAGGCCTGGATGCAATCGTCACTCAACTGCTCAATCAGATGGACACGACTGGTCCCCCTCCCCTCGCCAAGGAGAAGATAAACGAAATTCCTACCGTTGTCATAACCAAGGATCAAGTTGGTACGTATTGGTTCTTTCACCTAATTTCTCATGTCATCAGATAGAGGATAAGAACGCAACAGAAGTGATATTGTCATGTGATGTATGTTGAATTTCGTGTCAATACGTTTCTCCATTCTGAATCACCTATCTAAACATTTCTCACTGAGAAAATACAATTATGTGTTCAGACAAAACATGGAATAACAAACACTATCTGCAATAATTCATCTAATCGCCTTTGCCGTTTCAGTAACCCTCCTTCAAATTCTAACGGTCACGCGCAGGACTTCCCTGGATGCGTGAACTGAGATTCCATGAATGTTATTTGAATTTTGGTTGGTTATTCCTTGAATAATCAACCTATGTTATCATGCAAATGGTCAACCTCTCCGATTCGGCTCAAAAATTTTTTTTGGACGTTTCATGATGTCCTGATCAAAAAACGCTGCAAATTCTTACACAGGGGTTGGTTATTCCTTGGACCAGGCGCATGGAGACTCATTTCTTCAACATGGGGGAAATGGGGAAACAGTGGGTGCGGCGGGTCCCAGACCTATTCCAATCGATTCAGGATCCAGAATTTAGTAGAAAATGATACCCCACACGCCCAGGTACCGGAAATCTCGAAAACGCATATTCAAAATGGGTAATATATACCCAATTTGACCCATAACTTCTTCCAGAGGGTGCCAATCGTTCCGGGACCCAATTCATTGAAATTAGCGTCCAAGATTTAGCGGAAAATGATACCCCACACGCCTAGGTTCCAGAAATCTCAAAAACACATATTCAAAATGGGTAATATATACCCAATTTGACCCATAACTTCTTCCAGAGGGTGCCGATCGTTTTGGGACCCATTTCATTGGATTCAGCGTCCAAAATTTAGTGGAAAATGATACTCCACTCGCCTAAATCGCCCAAAATCTCGAAAATCCATTTTTCAAAAAACACATTTTGACCCCTACCCCGCCCAAATTTGGTCCGATCGGGCTGAAAAGCATGGAGGACCGTCCTAGGCCGGGAACAGACCCCTGACCCAAATTTCAGATTTTTATAAAATTTTCAACTACCAAAAACGGCGTGGACGGCGGACGGGCATTGACCTTTTTCATGCAAATGGTCAACCTCTCCGATTCGGCTCAAAATTTTTTTCTGGACGTTTCATGGTGTCTAGATCAAAAAAATCTGCAAATTCTTACACACGGGTTGGTTATTCCTCGAATGGGGGAAACAGTGGGTGTGGCGGGTCTCAGACCCATTCCAATCGATTCAGGGTCCAAAATTTAGTGGAATATGATACCCCACACGCCCAGGTACCAGAAATCCTGACACATACCAAATGGGTGGATACATACCCATTTTGACCCATAACTTCTTCCGGTGGGTGCCAATCGTTCTGGGACACACATCATTGAATTCAGCGTCCAAAATTTAGTGGAAAATGATACCCCACACGCCTAGGTAGCAGAAATCCCGAAAACACATATTCAAGATGGGTGTATCTATGGGGCACTACGACACTAATTTACTAATATAAAATTGAGAAAACGTAGGTAATTTAGAAGGCTATAATAATTGTATTAAATTGAATTGAATGGTACGAATAAAAAGCTCGGACACCGGGACAGTAAAAAGAATTGTAGGCAACTGCTCAAAATTGGTTGCTAAGTTCAACAGCTGGTTATAAACAACAGGATATGACGATGTGTTTTGTTTGTCTATTCGGCTGAAGTCACCCACATGGGTAATAAATACCCAATTTGACCCATTACTTCTTCCAGTGGGTGCCAATTGTTCTGGGACCCATTTTATTGGATTCAGCGTCCAAAATTTAGTGGAAAATGACACCCCACTCGCCTAAATCACCCAAAATCTCGAAAATCCATTTTTCAAAAAACCCCTACCCCCTCCAAATTTGGTCCGATCGGGCTGAAAAGTTTCGAGGACCCATCTCGGCTGGGAACAGACCCCTGACCCAAATTTCAGATTTTTAGAACATTTTTTACTACCAAAAACGGCGTGGACAATGGACGGCGTACGGCGGACGGCGGACGGCGGACGGCGTACGGCGGACGGCGGACGGACATTGACCTTTTTTGATCAGGACATCATGAAACGTCCAGAAAAAAATTTTGAGCCAAATCGGAGAGGTTGACCATTATCATGAAAACATAGGTTGATTATTCAAGGAATAACCAACCAAAAGGTCAATGTCCGTCCGCCGTACGCCGTCCGTCGTACGCCGTACGCCGTCCGCCGTCCACGCCGTTTTTGGCAGTAGAAAATTTTCTAAAAATCTGAAATTTGGGTCAGGGGTCTGTTCCCGGCCTAGGACGGTCCTCCAAGCTTTTCAGCCCGATCGGACCAAATTTGGGTGGGGTAGGGGTCAAAATGTGTTTTTTGAAGAATGGATTTTCGAGATTTTGGGCGATTTAGGCGAGTGGGGTATCATTTTCCACTAAATTTTGGACGCTGAATCAAATGAAATGGGTCCCAGAACGATCGGCACCCATTGGAAGAAGTTATGGGTCAAATTGGGTATATATTACCCATTTTGAATATGCGTTTTCGAGATTTCCGGTACCTGGGCGTGTGGGGTATCATTTTCTACTAAATTCTGGATCCTGAATCGATTGGAATAGGTCTGGGACCCGCCGCACCCACTGTTTCCCCATTTCCCCCATGTTGAAGAAATGAGTCTCCATGCGCCTGGTCCGAGGAATAACCAACCCCTGTGTAAGAATTTGCAGCGTTTTTGTTAAGAGTAACTTGTTTCTTTTTTTCCTGTTTCATGTTGCACATGCCAACTTCATAAATGTAATATGTTTTTACATGTTGAACTAATGTCGCTGACGAATTCCTCTTCTTTCCTCAGATATAAATCTACAATGCTCAGTTTGTTGGGAAGATTTTAAAATTGATGAACAAGTCAGAAAATTACCGTGTGAGCATGTATACCATGCAAATTGCATCATACCCTGGCTGGAACTTGTGAGTTAATGGCTGTTGTCAGATTTGACAGCAGTAGCTGCTCTGACTCATATCAGACTCAGCTTTTGTATTTTAGAGTTGTATTTCATGAGTTACCTATTTTTTTCGCTATTGATTTCGAACAGCCAACATTATATATTCCAGGCAAGCCATTGGGTAGCCTCAGTAGCTTGGCTGGGGAATGTAATGTTGGGTCCAACTATAATGGCTTGATTTCTCGTTTGTTCTTGTTTGAATATGAAGTGCTTTTTGGGATGTCCGCTTCGCATAGATGCAGGATTCATGATGGGCTTGGTACCCACACTTTGGTGTGTTGTACTATGAGACAAACCCTGACTATTAGTCCCATATCAGTATCTGAAAGCTCTTGGACTCCCAGCCTTGAAATCCACTAGCGATCAAAACTACATTCTTCCTCTGACTTGTGACCCAGTCCCAGTTATATTGAATTTAATCATCCTTTTACAGCATGGAACCTGTCCGATTTGCCGTAAAACTTTGGGAGACGATGTGGGGCTTGAAGATTCAGAAAACACCACTGGTGACGTTGGCAACAATCTAGCCACCCTTCTTCGGTGAGTGGTATTCATCCTCCACTGTTTTATTGTTGACATTTAATAAATGGATTTTGAAGAGGGGGGGGGGGGGTAACATTTGTATTTCCATCAATTATTTGTTTGGCAATGACGCAGTAATTTTTGCTGGAAGGGATGGGACGTAATTTATCGGTATATCAATTTTTGTTAGTATCGGTGGTAGAATATTGATGCCGATATAAGTATTGTAGGATAAATATCAATAATTGGCACCAAAAGTACAGGGTGGGGGAAAAGGTATGAATTGGTTTTGAAGGAATGTAAAACAAAAACAACTCAACTTACCAATATTATCTTATTAATTAATTAATCAGTACATAAAATAGCTTTTTACACGTTTTCTAATATATGGTATCTGAAAGATGATGGCCATTAACGGCGATACACTCTTGAGGGCAATTTCTGAAGTTTTTGACAGCTTTCCTGCACATTTTGATGGGTATTGCCCTAATTTCCTCCCTGATTCTGTCCTCATGTTCCTCCAGAGTATGTGGACGATGTTCAAAAACCTTTTCCTTTAGGTATTTTCAAAGGAAAAAGTCACAAATTCTCAAATGTGGTGAGTGCGCAGGCCACCCCACGTCACCCCTCGCGGTGATGATTAGCTGCTTCACTTCATTCTTTCAGCTGAGGTTCAATAAACTCTTGTAACCTTGTCACATAACGCTCAGCAGTGACAGTGATGGTTTGCCCAGTTTTCTGGAATAAGTAAAAACCAATAATCCCAATCTGGAATACTGCACACCATACAGTCACTTTAGGGGAGTGAAGTAGCCTCTGTTGAACTTCCCTTGGGTTTTCATTAGCCCAATATCAAAATTCTTCTTATTAACAGCTCCACATAAGTAGAAATGGGCCTCAGAAATCGGCCATTTTCAAAAATCCGTCTTCACAGTGGATCCAGGATGCTCTTCCATCCAAGGCATCTTTGCTACTGAAAACTAGACGCTCCCACGTCTTTAGGCTGGCCGTCCACTGGACGCGAATTTGCGCGAAGAGGCGAAGTACGCGATTTCAAACGAAGAGTTCGCCTCTTAACAAACACTATTATTCGTATAGGACCCCGTCCACTGCAAGCGCCATGATCGATTTACCGATTTCCATCGCCAGGTTCGCCAGTTCGCGCGTTTGGAATCAAACATGTTTGATTCTCTTCGCCTCTTCGCGCGAATTCGCGTCCAGTGGACGGCCAGCCATACCTTTTGCCCCGCCCGGTAGGAACGACCAAAAAAAATCCGTTGTTTTTGAAAAATATCGGTTAAAAAATTTCACAACATCACAACACAGCTGAAAAATGTCAACATCAACAACAGCAATCTTCCAATTTCTATGGAACCTCCAAATTACTACTCGCCCTCTTCTTTTTTGTTGTCTCTGCAGCAGCCAAAACCACTACTCGATATCCGATAGATATTATTCATGGATAGATATCGATAATTCCTGCCGGATGAGCTCACTTTTAGGGGCGTAATATTTTTTTTAATTTGAAGATTATGTATGTGAAAAAAAGGAACATTCGATGGACATTATTTGACGAGTCAACATATCAGATGAAGCCGATATATCGGTTTTGAAGGAATATTGGCTGAAGTAATATCCGAAAAAAGTATCAGTACCCCATACAATAGGCACTTGCATCATCAATAGAAAAATGTTACTATATCGGAGAAAAACATTGATATTTGGTACTACCTACTATCGATAATCATCCTTATTTGCTGGTCCTTCAGTAAACTAAATGCCCTATTCTGAGAACATGATCCTTCACCTCTCACGAATTTGCAGATATGCGAGGCCAAGGGACACCTACTCGAGGGTCACTTCCTCGTCATCCTCTGCCTCATCAACTGCTGAAAACAACAGCAATAGCAGCAGTAGCACCTCTACGTCTCGGTCTTCAGACTTCAATATGGATTTAGAGTTCGATTAAAGGTAAGATTTCCCTTCGAATGGTTTCCGTGTTGTTAATACTTCGCACTGCAGACAACATAAATCTCAGATGATATCCAAGTCAGCAGCGGCTCTGGTTGGTGAGGCAACATGGGGAAGGATACATCAGTATTAACGATAAAAATATTATAAATGATCATTTTAATCTTATTCTATTTGAAACATCCTCTGATGCTAGGCAGCGATGTCCTATTATGGAAAATGTGGGTGATCATGATCAAAAGATAACGGTCAGTTTATACTGATTAATAAACTTCTAGGTTGAGTTAGTCTTGAGCGCGGAGCAGTCACACGTGTTGCGGATCAGTAGTGAATTTATCGTAAGAACGCTGCAAATCCGTTCACATGGGTTGACAGCATGGAGACATTTCAATCGATTCAGAGTCCAAAATTTAGTGGAAAATGATGCCCCGCACTCTTAGGTACCTGAATTTGAATGGATTCAGCATCCAAATGTAGTCGAAAATGATACGCCTAGGTACCAGAAATCTCGAAAATATCTAAATCCATTTTGGTTGGTTATTCCTTGATTAATTAACCTATATTTTCATGCAGAAAGTCAATCTCCGATTCGACCCAAAATGTTTTCTGGACGTTTCAAGGTGTCTAGATCAAAAACGCTGCAAATTCTTACACAGGGGTTGGTTATTCCTCGGACCAGGCGCATGGAGACTCATTTCTTCAACATGGGGGAAATGGGGAAACAGTGGGTGCGGCGGGTCCCAGACCCATTCCAATCGATTCAGGATCCAGAATTTAGTAGAAAATGATACCCCACACGCCCAGGTTCCAGAAATCTCGAAAACACATATTCAAAATGGGTAATATATACCCAATTTGACCCATAACTTCTTCCAGTGGGTGCCAATCGTTCCAGGACCCACTTCATTGGAATAAGCGTCCAAGATTTAGTGAAAAATGATACCCCACACGCCTAGGTTCCGGAAATCTCAAAAACACATATTCAAAATGGGTAATATATACCCAATTTGACCCATAACTTCTTCCAATGGGTGCCGATCGTTCTGGGACCCATTTCATTTGATTCAGCGTCCAAAATTTAGTGGAAAATGATACCCCACACGCCCAGGTTCCAGAAATCTCGAAAACACATATTCAAAATGGGTAATATATACCCAATTTGACCCATAACTTCTTCCAGTGGGTGCCAATCGTTCCAGGACCCACTTCATTGGAATAAGCGTCCAAGATTTAGTGAAAAATGATACCCCACACGCCTAGGTTCCGGAAATCTCAAAAACACATATTCAAAATGGGTAATATATACCCAATTTGACCCATAACTTCTTCCAATGGGTGCCGATCGTTCTGGGACCCATTTCATTTGATTCAGCGTCCAAAATTTAGTGGAAAATGATACCCCACACGCCTAAATCGCCAAAAATCTCGAAAATCCATTTTTCAAAAAACACATTTTGGCCCCTACCCCGCCCAAATTTGGTCCGATCGGGCTGAAAAGCTTGGAGGACCGTCCTAGGCCGGGAACAGACCCCTGACCCAAATTTCAGATTTTTAGAAAATTGTCTACTACCCAAAACGGCGTGGACGGCGTACGGCGGACGGACATTGACCTTTTGGTTGGTTATTCCTTGAATAATCAACCTATGTTTTCATGCAAATGGTCAACCTCTCCGATTCGGCTCAAAATTTTTTTCTGGACGTTTCATGATGTCCTGATCAAAAAAGATCAATGTCCGTCCGCCGTACGCCGTACGCCGTCCGCCGTACGCCGTCCGCCGTCCACGCCGTTTTTGGTAGTAGAAAATTTTCTAAAAATCTGAAATTTGGGTCAGGGGTCTGTTCCCGGCCTAGGACGGTCCTCCAAGCTTTTCAGCCCGATCGGACCAAATTTGGGCGGGGTAGGGGTCAAAATGTGTTTTTTGAAAAATGGATTTTCGAGATTTTGGGCGATTTAGGCGAGTGTGGTATCATTTTCCACTAAATTTTGGACGCTGAATCCAATGAAATGGGTCCCAAAACGATCGGCACCCTCTGGAAGAAGTTATGGGTCAAATTGGGTATATATTACCCATTTTGAATATGTGTTTTTGATATTTCTGGAACCTAGGCGTGTGGGGTATCATTTTCCACTAAATCTTGGACGCTGATTTCAATGAAGTGGGTCCCGGAACGATTGGCACCCTCTGGAAGAAGTTATGGGTCAAATTGGGTATATATTACCCATTTTGAATATGCGTTTTCGAGATTTCCGGTACCTGGGCGTGTGGGGTATCATTTTCTACTAAATTCTGGATCCTGAATCGATTGGAATGGGTCTGGGACCCGCCGCACCCACTGTTTCCCCATTTCCCCCATGTTGAAGAAATGAGTCTCCATGCGCCTGGTCCCAGGAATAACCAACCCCTGTGTAAGAATTTGCAGCGTTTTTGATCTAGACACCATGAAACGTCCAGAAAAAAATTTTGAGCCGAATCGGAGAGGTTGACCATTTGCATGAAAACATAGGTTGATTATTCAAGGAATAACCAACCAAAACGGCCCCCTTGAGGAACGCCAGCTCGGGTTGGACGTTTGCAATAGTTTGTTTACATAATCATGTCATAAAACTGTCCGGTCACCATGTTGGCCGACTGTACCTTGAAAATTGATCGCTTTATAATTGTGTCAATGAGGTATATTACAATGTAATAGTCTCAAATTAACAAGAAAAAAAGATCTAAGTTACCCGAAACTTCTGGGTTGGGTGCTACGGGAGGCATCGCCTCTAGGGGTACAAATCCAGACTATAATCTGACCTCAATACCGAATCTAGAAGTGAAATTATGCGCTGAACTCATGATAGAACTGAAGTTCTGGGAGCGTTTTCATGAATTTGTGTTATTCATCAATATCACTCAATGATTAATATTGTGCTTAATTTTAATATCCTCTCCATTAGCCCATGTCCCGTCTGTTTTAGGGAGATGATCGTTTGAGTAATAAATGAATCCAATTTTAGGAAAGGTACGAAATGCAATCTATCCGAGTATATCCCAAAAGGTAGACTCTTTATCAATAGAAGCTGAGCGTTGGGTGTGTCCGGGCTTTTCACGAGCAAGATAGACATTTTTTGGTTTTTGAATCCAGACATCTTGAAAAGCCAAATGTATCATTTATGGGCAAATTGATTTGATTGGATTTATTCAGGCATGAAAACGTAGGGTTATCATTCAGAAAAGAGCCTTCTGCTAGAGGTGTGTCGGTACAGCGGTACCGGGACTGTGTAACCGAGTCTCACATTGGAACGGTTCCAAGCAGTGACAAGACCCCGGCCTTTACCGGTACGGTTCCACGGACTGGCAAGGGGTCGGTTCGGTATCGATAAGATCGGAGCTGGACCGGGAAGGTTGGAACTGGACCCAGAAGGATGGAGCTGACAGCTGAACTGCTGAAGTGCGAGTGGTTCCATGGACCGGCAAGGGGTCGGTTCGGTATCGATATGATCAGAACTCTTGACGGGGAAGGTCCGATTCCGAGTTTTGTTGGACTCTGCATCCTTTTAGTGCAATTCCGATGAAATGTCCCCCTCTCCTCAATCATTCCCTGTTTTATCAAAAGTGGCCAACGAGAGACTGTGCGTGGTTGCAACGTCAGTACCCTGCGAGCAGCTTTTCTCAAAAGCTGGGTTGATATTGTCTGAAAGGAGGAGCTCGCTTACCCCCAAAAGAAAACAATAGTGCTGCTTTATTTAAATTGTAATGAAAAACTGTTTTCACTGTAAAATGGAGAGATGGTAGGAACCTTCGTCAATTATTTTTAACTTGTAAGTAGGTACCTATCCAATTACAATGTAATTTATTATTCCCTTTAATTCTCATGTTTTTGTAACACTCATCTGAATTCCTTGATGAATACCTAGGGAACAGAATGATTCTCTTGGGTGGGAGGGGGTAGCCACGTTACACCCTGCTGTACCGGTAAATGGAACTGTACCGGTAAGTTGGAACGGTTACGTCATTGTCACTGTAACCGTTGGAACCGTTCCTAAGAATTACCTGGACCGACACACCCCTACCTTCTGCTATGACTTGGTTCATAACCTAGCATTACTATAACCTCCCCTTGTATTGCTTATACTTTCACTTGCTTCATTGGAAAACAGCTACTAATTCTTTCTTCGTTGCCAAGAGGTAGAAGGCTGGTTATTAAGGAGTTAAAAATGCTCTGAAAAGAGAGAGAGAAAATAAAAACCGTTTTGGTGGTGAGAACCTCACTCCAAGAGCCGCCCTTGGTCCACGTAACAATGCACAAACGACAATTGCCTCACCATCCGTCTCCTCTTTCTGTCCGCAGATGTATTGTCCTGAAGTGGCAACCCAGTCGACCGAGCCGGTTATGACTCGAAAATACACTTTGTCAGCTCTATCTTGTAAATGTGACAGAAAAAAAAGATCAATCGGTGAAAACGGAAGACCCCCATTTTAGTATATGATAGGTATAATGTAATCTATTTATTATTTTGCCGAGACGTTCCCAAACGCGCTTTACCTGCTCATTTCGTAAACAAGACGTCGTTCAACTTTTCGACTTTTTTTTTTTTTCAAAACAAAAGTTGAAATTGCTTTGTCACCATCTAATATAAGTCTTGAATGATGCGAGGGTTTCTTCTCGTTATAGAGTTCTCGTTCAGTGTTCTGTAGAATTTCTCTCCGCCTTAAGTCTGTCGTGTCGGAATATTCGTCCTCTCCGTATCCGAGGTGACACGGTGTCATTCACGGGTGTCGCTTACGTTTTTTGTTGTCTGCACAAAATCATGACTTCAGATGTTGAGAAACTCAGAACATTCAAGAAAATTCTGTGCTATGTAAATAAATGTATGATTTATTGCGGTTTTTCATCCTCTGATTGCAAACGGGTGGCGATCAAGTGTCACCTGAGTAGATTTTCTGTAGGTCATTCATAGCCTTTTCTGTAGGCATACTTTTGGAATTATACGATGTCCTTCTCCAGTGTGTGGCGTTTCTGATTGTGATCAAGTCTTGTTAAAATTCTCTGGGTAAGACCCCTTTTCGGAGAGTTTGCAGCATTGAAGGAATTTATAAATTTCCATTCATCTCATAAATTGAATTTCTACAAATTATCTCTCTCTTATAATTTATGAGAGGAGTCATAATTTCTAATCTCGACGAATTATTGTTCTGTGCGGAAGAGCTCACGTGCCGTTAAGCCCCAGGTTTCTCAATGCCTTTGTCCCAGTCACAACATTGCCTGGAGCCACAGCATTTAGCTCTTATTCTTAACTAATTTTCATTATCCCCCTATGAAGTTGGTTTGGCTCTTGGAACCCACTCCGCCCTCTTGCTGAATTATTGTGCCCGTGAAAACGGTCACCGACTGAGCGTCCCACCTGCTCAGCTTAGAGCTAATCTTTTCAAAATGATGTAACCCTTTTTTCTGACAAACATTCAAAAATACGATTTAAGCAGTCGTGCATTTACAATACTGTTGATATGGTGTACCCCAAAGTTACTTGTCACTTTTACTATAAAATGTATATAAATTTGGTTATTCACTTATTATAATGACTACTGGCAAAAATATGAAGAAAAAAAATCGAAAAAAGTCACGGGTTCTTGACTTTTTTGTTTCTAATGCCAGTGATGTCTACTGCTCCGTTCGTTTTCTATGATGTATTCTCCTAAGGACGAACAAATTCTTGACCACTGCTTAGTGTTCATTTACTTTGGAATGGAGAAAGAAAAGGCGGGAAAACGTCGACGTTTCTTTATTTGAATTGAAAAAAAAATTCTCTCATTAATAGAATATTGTCGAAATAAATTCGAGGCTAAACAAGATGACAGTGAGGGGTGTTCACGAATTAATTTTTATTTTTGGAATTGAAGATGGTTCTAGGTTAGTGTGGTATGATTGAGTGCGTGATTGTGATGAAAATGTTCGAATGCAAAAATAATGTGATTGAAAATCAATTTTTTTGTCAGCGAGTAAATTAAATTTTGTCGTTTGGTTATGATCGGATGGTGATCACCAACACACATCCTTCTCATGTCCGCCTCATTGGAGATGTGTTTTCTCCGACATGTTGAACGGATAACGATATTATCCTATGATCACGCGCCCCAGACGACTGGCTCTGTCTAATTCGCGTTTTATGTCGACCCAAAATATCTGTCATAAGTCTGCATTATTCGTCTGAAGAGTATGAGTCCGTTGTGATTGAATTATCGAAGCTCAGAGATGGCGGCATCTATTTTAATTTACGGATATACGTTTACATTTGAACACGTTATGTCATCAGTATATAGAAGTGTAATAAAGAGATCACTTTTAATGTTGATGAGTGTTTTTGTGCTTTTTCCTTTTTTGAATAAAAAAAATTTGCTGTTACCCTCTTGTTTGAAGGCACCGAGAAACATTCTGTGATACATTAATCAACCAACCAAACTGAACCTGTCAAGATTTTAGCATACCGGTATAAAACTATTTTGATTTACCTTCATCATTCCTTCCGTCCAGAATTGCAATAAGATGTGGAAGCGCACAGACAGCTTTTATTCAGTACACTTGAGCAGCCATAGAACGAGAATGAAAAAAATCTGCAAATTCTTACACACGGGTTGGTTATTCCTCGAATGGGGGAAACAGTGGGTGTGGAGGGTCCCAGACCCACTCCAATCGATTCAGGGTCCAAAATTGAAGGAACATGATACCCCACACGCCTAGGCACCAGAAATCCTGACACATACAAAATGGGTGGATACATACCCATTTTGGCCCATAACTTCTTCCGGTGGTTGCCAATCGTTCTGGTACCCATTTTATTGGATTCAGCGTCCAAACTTTAGTGGAAAACTATACCCCACACGCCTAGGCACCAGAAATCCTGACACATACAAAATGGGTGGATACATACCCATTTTGACCCATAACTTCTTCCAGTGGGTGCCGATCGTTCTGGGACCCGTTTCATTGGATTCAGCGTCCAAAATTTAGTGGAAAATGACACCCTACTCGCCTAGATCGCCCAAAAACTCGAAAATCCATTTTTCAAAAAACACATTTTGACCCCTACCCCTCCCAAATTTGGTCCGATCGGGCTGAAAAGTTTCGAGGACCCGTCTCGGCAGGGATCAGACCCCTGACCCAAATTTCAGATTTTTAGAAAATTTTCTACTACCAAAAACGGCGTGGACGATGGACGGCGGACGGACATCGACCTTTTTTGATCAGGACATCATGAAACGTCCAGAAAAAAATTTTGAGCCGAATCGGAGAGGTTGACCATTATCATGAAAACATAGGTTGATTATTCAAGGAATAACCAACCAAAAGGGCAAATCCAAGTCGTCAAAATTGGCTAATTGTCAGCTGATTTATATACTAATAATATTTCGCGTAGTGATTGTTCGAAAGTCTTAGAAGTTCTCAAATGATGTTCCGATGTTAAGTTTGCAGCCCGCTGAATTTCAGATGCCCAGGACGAAGCCGGAAGATTGTGGGTTGCGTTGGGAGATGTGACTGCGTTGCTATATGACGTAGATTCTTGCACCTCTTGTCTTCTTACAACTTTGATTCAAACATACTCTAGGGGTGGGTCAGAATGCGAGGAATCTCAGGGACCAAAAGAATGGGACACCTAAGAGAAGCACAACAAGCCACCAGGCTTCCGCGCTTGGGGCCCCCCATAACCCCTCCTCTAGATGTCTTTTACCATCTACCGCCATCCCCAAATGGAGGAGAATTCGCAGAGGCGGTGAAGAGTCAGAATAAAGTCTCGCAGTTCAATTTTAGGTAAGTACTGTCTTCCCCTCATCGGCCGGTTCAAGGAAAAATATGGAATTGGAGGTGTCGGCTACGAGTTTCGCAATGGAGATTCTCATAAATAGGAAAAATAACATCGTGGGATGCGCGCACGTTCTACTGTGGAGTCCGTTGTATGAAGCGCAGGTCAAAATAGGTACCTATACCTACCTACCTACCTACTTCCAGGTTTTTGGGGTACCTTGGCCAGTGAAGTATCATATTCCACTAATGTTGGACGCTGAATCGATTGGAATGAATCCTGGACACTTTTTCCCCCATAGTCTTGCTCCAGAGAATGATCAACAATCGTGTAATAATTTGCAGCTCGTTTGTTGGTACTTCGAAATTGCTTTTCTTTCTTGGAGCATGCATTCTCAGGCACAGGAGCACGCACTACTGTAGAGCATGCATTACTGCCTTGTAAAGGTTACTGTTGAAGCACAAAATACTGTAGATCATGCGTTACTGTAGAGTACATTTACTGCCATGCATGCATTATTGTTGAGCACCTGTTTTTGCGAAGAATGTGTTATTGTTGAAGCACGTGTTACAATCCCTACAATCGTGTTACAATCAAGCATGGGGTGCGCACTACAATCGTGCACGGGTGCACATGATGGTTGAGAAGCGGGAGAACACTGAGAGTTTACTACAGCATTACATATAGTAACAATTGAGTCCTGTCTCATGGGTTAAGGACACAATTGCAAACTGATCTATCACATGCTGTTGGAAGGCAATATTAGCTACAGACTAGGAGGGAACATGCCATTCTTTAAGGGTACCCGTGAAGGAAGTGCGCTAATGGATGACTAAAAATGATCAGATTCCTTTTAACTGATTTGTAATTCTGTCCTGAACACGCCTTTGAAAGAACATTTTGATTACGACCAACAGAAAGCGTCTGAAATTGAGGGATAAGCCAAGCTTTCCGCGCATGATTCTATTTTGATTCCTGACCTTATTCCTCATCCGATCAGTCCCAAACTTTTTCCAGTTGTTCCTCGAATGGTTGTGGACAAACGGATGTAAGGATTTGTTTTTGCTTCATCAACATACTGTTGGGTGGCTAAAGAAAGAACAATTTTGGCTGTATTCAGCTACTCTTAACTTTGAGGGGATGTCACATTACTAAATCCCATGATTTACGAAATTCCATACATTCGTTTGTTCCTTTTTCCATTCTGAACTAAACAAAAAAAGAAAACGAAAATCCGTCCACTCATTCCTGATTAACTCTATTTGGAAGGTGACAAAACGTGTTTCGAGAAAAACAGAGACAAAGACGGCTCTACTCAGCCCATTACGCTCACTCGGCTGCTCGCAACTCGTCCCACCTTTCAATGCACAGTGTTTTTCCGGTTAGAGCTTGGGTAGAAGAAATAATACACTGAAGATGAAGAAGAGTAAGAGAAGAAGAGACGATATCACGCTAAAAACCGGTAGTGGCTGAAATTTGTTTACTTTTCGATGGTTTGTTTACTTTTCCCGTCTCGCCGTCGCAGTTTCACAGTTTTACTATTTTTCGCAGTTTTTCTCTCGGATTTTCTAGTTGTTCTCTCGAACCTAATTCATTTTGAGAATGCCGAGTGGTTCTGCTACCATTTTCAAGTAGCAGAAAAGAATTCCGCCATGGATTCAGAAGAAATCGGATGGGCCCTGAATGTGGTGGTGAGATGAGTCTAGATAGTGGTGAGCACACAGATTTAGCTGTGAACATTTCAGTGTTGTGTTCTGATTGCTCCTATTCTGCATTCTATTCAAATGCAAATACTCTACCTGAAACGAAATTTCACGATGTGAATGTACGCCTAATCTACGCTATGCGCGCCATCGGACAAGGCGAGAAAGGAGCGCATACGTTTTCGCAGTGTACAAAGCGGGCGGTCATTAGTTCAGACGTCAATTGTGAAGGTATCCTTTATCCAAATAATTGAATGTAATATATCAAAATTTTCAGCAGATTCTCTAGTTTTTTTTATGCAAAAAAAAAAGGTCATATTGGGTCACTGGTACCCTTAATAGAGAATAGCATGCGTTCCCAAATTGATGAGCTCAGAGTTACAGAGTTATTGCAGAGACTGAATTTCAGACACCAGACTTCCAGGTTTCAAATCCGTTAATTCAACTGATTTATCCCTGCGTCAATCTCGTGGGGGTAGGCCAAGTTGTAAATTTGCAGGTCTTCTGAACACATGTATTTGAAGAGGCTACAAGCACCTACCATTCAACTTATCCTATAACGGGAGCTTTGGGCCAAAATTTGTGATTTTTAGAAAAAATCCTGCGACCAAAAGCAGAGTGAATAATTTGGAGGGCCCTCCTTCAGAAGAATCTCAAGTCGACTGGGCATGGCGTTGCGCAAATGGTTCGGGATCCCCGAACTTGACATTGGCCCTGACGGCCGGTTTCGGCTTCGTAGCGCTCCGACTAAAGGTCAACAAACCAACAAAACTGAACACTCCACCGAACATGTGGCGCAATCTTGAGGGAAAGACCGGACATCGCCGCGTTGGAACGAAACCCTTCAACTAGGTATTCAGCAGTTGTCGCACATTTTTTCACTCTCCGCTGCGCTGGAAGTTGGAAGTGGAGTAATCAATCAAATCTAGTAACCTTGAGCCAATGCATCCTGACTGGTTACAGGAATCATAGATAGTCAAACTGATTTATCTTTCATCGAACTAATTGGAGGGTTGTAGCAACTGCGGAGGTCGTGTTTTCTCGTAACAGGTCTGATTGTGGTGATAACAATAATTGCAGAAATTACCAATTACAATGTCACCGCTAATTATGATTATTTAGGGAAAACGCTGCAAATTTTTTTACAGGGGTTGGTTATTCCTCAGACCATGCACATGGAGACTCATTTCTATCGATTTAACGTTCATAACCTCTTCCGGTGGGCGCAAATTGCTCCGGGTCCTGTTGGATGTAGCATCCTAAGTTTAGTGGAAAATAATACCCCACACGCCCTGATCGCCGAAAATCTCGAAAATTCATTTTTTGAGAAACACATTTTGACCCCTACCCCAAGTTTCGAGGACTAACTAGAGCCAAATACGGGTCCCTGACCAAAATTTCAGATTTTTAGAAATTTTTCTGTTACCAAATTCAGCGTGGACGGTGGACAGATATTTGCTAATATTGATCTAAACACCTTGAAACGTCCAGAAAACAATTTTGGAACGAATCGGAGAGATTGACTTCTTGCATGAAAACGTAGGTTGATTATTCAAGGAATAACCAACCAAAAATTATATTTAGAAGGCACGATGAAGAAAAGTCATGCAAATACCTATAAGAAGCAAATGAGGAATTTTACTGCCATTTCCTTATGTGATAAATTAGTGGCACAGAGTTTGTATCCTGGAGAGGATATTTGATATTGTAACGCGTGGTGCCAAACTCAAAATAAGAAATGACTTGCTTCAAAATTATTTCAGGAGATGTGAGGCTGATAAAGAATTAAAATAAACCTAATTCAGCCTCCCTATCCCTGTGGTTAGAGTGGGGGTCTCTCCACCACGGCATATATACGAGATTTACGAGAGTAAGTAAATTATTATCCACAATAAGCCTATATTTTGCTACATCTGTTTTGCGTTAATGACACAACTGCGCATGTTACAAGCTGCTAGGTTAGTTTCATTTTCACGGTAGTATTGTCAATCATGGCTCTTACCCATTCTGTTTGCACCTATGAGAGGCAGCGGTCAGTGATCCCTTTTTAGTTGGGGCCCTTCTCCAATTGGCCCCAAAATTTGTCAGTTTATGTTGCGTGATTTCCAGATCGAAAACAGGTTAATTATTCTAGGAATGATGAACCATAAAGGCAAAATATCCGTCTGCGTACATGAAAATCGGATTTTCGAGAATTTCGGCGATCTAGGCGCGTTGGATATCATTTTCCACTAAGTGTTGGACGCTAAACCCAATGAGACGGGCTCTGGAATGATCGGCAGCCATTGGAAGAGGTTATGGGCCAAAATCTACCTACCCATTTTGAATGCGTGTTTGCAAAATTTTCCGTACATTGGCGTGGGGGGGGAATCATTTTCCACTGACATTTGGATAGAAAATCCAAAGAGACAGATCCCGGAACAATTGGCGCCCACCGGAAGAGGTTACGGCTGAATCGATTGAAATTAGTCTCCATGCGCCTGGTCCGAGGAAATACTAACCCCTGTGAAAGAATTTGCAGCATTTTTTCTGATTATCACTTGTTTGGGCACTCAATGAAGCGTTAAGAGGCCGTAGGTGTACAAGTTGACAAGTTTTCTTTCCAAGGGTGAGCCGGTTTGTCTACATGAAAGAGTGTTTTGGCGTTCTAGAGAACCTCTCTGAATTAGCCTCTTAGAAACCTCTTATTACGCAGATATGGATGGCTGAATAAATCTATATAATATTGCAACTATAGAGTCGCCAGCTCGTGAACAACTGAAAACACTTCGTCCAAACGGGATTTTCCCTTTACTGAGCAACTTAATGATAGAGTGGTTTGAAGGTTGAGACTTCGTGGAGATTTACAATTAGCGACTCAAGGAAAGGTAGTTCATTGTGGTCAAGTGGCTCGGCGAATGGCACGGTGTTATGAAGACTAGCAAAATCGAAATATTAGGATGATTTTTAGAAATCCACACTTAAATTTGAAAAATTTAGAACGATTTCACGACATTATTCATTAGATAACGCACGGTTGTGTTTTCCTCGGATGCTTTTTGGTTGATTATTCAAGGAATAACCAACCTATGTTTTCATGTATAAGTCAATCTCTCGAATTTGGCCCAAAAATTCTTTTCTACACGTTTCAAGGTGTCTAAATCGAAATTGGCAAATGCCCGTCCACCGTCCACGCCGACTTTGGTAGTAGAAAATTTTCTAAAAATCTGAAATTTTAATCAGGGACCCGTTTCCGGGTCTAGTTGGTCCATGAAACTTTTCAGTCCGATCGGACCAAACTGGACAGAGTAGGGGTCGAAATGTGTATTTCGAAAACAATGGATTTTCGAGATTCCGAGATCGGCAATCTAGGAGTGTGAGGTATCATTTTTGTCTGAATTGTGGATGATGAATTCAATGAGACAGGTCCCGGAACGAGTGGCGTCCACCGGAAGAGGTTATGGGTGAAAATGGCTATTTACCTACCCATTTCGAATGTGTTTCGACGAACCTCTTCGATTCGGTCCACAATTTTTTTCTGGGCGTTTCGAGGTGTCTAGATCAAAAATGTCAAATGTCCGTCCGCTGTCTACGCCGTTTTTGGTAGTAGACATTTTTCTAAAAATCCGAACTTCTGGTTAGGGGTCCGTTCCCGGCTCTAGTTGGTCCTTGGATTTCTGAGATTTTTTGCAATCTAGGTGTGTGGGGTTTCATTTTCCACTAATTTTGGATGCTGAATCCAATGTGACAGGTCCTGGGACGATTGGCGCCCACTTTTTCCCCCATTTTCCCATGTTTGGAATATGTTTTCGAGATTTCTGGTACCTAGGCGTGTGGGGTATCATTTTCCACTGAATCTTGGACCCTGAATTGATTGGAATGGGTGCGGGACACGCCACTTTCTTCCACACGTTTTCGCTAGATACTCATTTTTCAACTGCTTAGTCCAATACTGTATTCATTTATTTTGAAACTCCACTAATAGTGCCGTTAATGTCATTATTATTAAATCAAACAGCTTGCACGCTAGTCCGCAAGATCGTGTAACTTTTTATGTCATTTCCCCGCCATGTCACCTATTCACTTGAGCAACAACTCATCCCAATTTCAACTCTACACATGACCAATTTGGACTCTTCACACCACTCGTGTAACTAGAGCGACAAGTGTAGGTAGTAAATATTCAAGGGAAAATTGCATAAGGGTGGAGTGGCTCTGGAATGGAGGGACTCTCCAATTTCCTGAGTCTCCTATTATAGGTTTCACCCGGGTAAAACCCATGACATGTATGATACTAGTGTAAGCCTCTCTCGAATTAAAATGTGTTTGAATTTTACTATTATTTAATTCGGGTTTCTTCGGAGAATTTGGAAGGGACCTAGCGAGAGGATACGGGATGTAAGTCCAAGACTTACGACTGAGCAACTAGGGATACCAAGGATGAACATAAAATACATTGTTACAAACTGAATTATAATTGAAAACAAGGACTCGTTGCAAACGGAAATATGCCTCAACCTGGGCTACAATTGATAGAAGACCAAGTAATTTGACAAAGTAAAATAGACAACATGTGGAGCATAAAATACAAATACAAGAGACATGAAATACAATTAATGAGCAAGTGCAACAATACCGGCTGACGAAAACGGCGTCGACGTCGAAGGAAAAACAGGAGGGGGCTTGCTGTCCTGCAGGTACACAGCAAGGCTTATTAACTTGAGTCCTTTATCTCATGGGGAACACAATATTACAGCTTCAGGTCGACTTCAGCACGGTAGAAGAGTTCACTTCAGAGCGAGCACAGGACAATGCCAGGATGGACTGAGTGTGATGCACTTGCACGACAGGTTACAAAAATATATAGCTCCTTCATGTTGGGCGCCTTGGCCCCGAGGGGCGCCTCGACGACGACCGCCTGGTTGGACGCCTTTGGAACGAGTGAGCGCTGGGCCTCTCTAAATGCGACGTCCAGGCAGGAGCTGCGCGCGCATTTGGCGCATGCTCTCTCCCTTCTGGCCTTCTGGAGGCAGCAAGCCTGGGGGCTTACACTAGTATAAAACTAGTTTATGCATTTCTATACTATCAATATCCTCATATATGTAAAGGATTGTTAACTCGTTTTTGGTTGGTTATTCCTTGAATAATCCATCTATGTCATCATGAAAAAGTCAACGATTCGGCCCAAAAATGTTTTCAGGGCGTTTCGAGTGTCTAGATCAAAATTTGCAAATAATGTCTGTCCGCAGTACGCCGTCTACGCCGTTTTTGGTAGTAGGAAATTTTCTAAAAATCCGAAATTTGGGTCGGGGGTCCGTTCTCGGCTCTAGTTGGTCCTCGAAACTTTTCAACCCGATGGGACCAAATTTGCCGGAGGGGGTTCAGAATGTGTTTTTTGAACAATGGATTTTCGTGATTTTTGGCGATCAAGGCGTGTGGGGTATCATTTTCTACTACATTTTGGACCCTGAATCGATTGAAATGGGTCCGGGGCCCGCCACACCCACCGTTTCCCCTATTTTCCCCATGTTGAAGAAATGAGTGTCCATGTGCCTGGTCTGTGGAGTAACCAACCCGTGTGAGAGAATTCGCAGCATATTCGTTACAACGGCTAACAGGCATGGAAGTGATGATCTCGCATTTCTTTACACAATTACATGAACTAAACAATTGACTAACTAGAAATATTCATGGAAGAGCTATTATTTTTTGAAGTGGAAAGCAGTTGGGCTGTAGAGCAACAACGGTGCGTACGGAACAAGTTCCGATTAAAGAAAACGATAGAAACAAAAGTGAACACAGAACCTACTAACATAACCTTTCAACTTCTGATTGTAACCCCACACGTCTAGGCGTACCAAAAATCTCAAAAACACATGCGAAATAGGTAAATAGATACACGTTTTGACCCATAACCGTTCTGGGATCTGTCTCATTATATTCAGCGTCCAAAATTTTGTCGAAAATGATACCCCACAGGCCTAGATCGCCGAAAATATCGAAACATATTGGTCCGATTGGTCCGAGGACCAACTAAAGCCAGATACGGGTCCCTGACAAAAATTTCAGATTTTTAGAAAATTTTCTACTACCAAAAACGGAGTAGACGGCGGATGGCGTACGGCGGACGGACATTTGACTTTTTTGATCTAGACACCTCGAAACGCCCAAAAAAATTTTTTTTGGGCCGAATCGGCGAGGTTGACTTTTTGCGTGATAAAAGTGAAGATAATATAATAAAGATAATTTCCGTTACAACAATTTGGTTCTATGGGTTAACCGTTATGAAAAATTTCGTCAACTCCTTTGTTCTTTGTTCTTTAGGCTTGAAACGGGTTGGTTTTTACCGGTTTGCCTGCGCCATAGTTGGGTAAAAGGTTTTTGTGATTATGGCAATGATCCAAATAATTAATGAATGAACCGTTCGCGGGAAATTTGAAGTTATTGACTTGTTAATACTAAGTAGAGTAGCATACCTGGTTACAAACATACGCAATTTTTTGTTTTATTCTCAATAATAAGATTACCATTTTGAACACTTGGCATTCAATAACTGAGTGGGAGCCGTCGAAACTTGGTTCCGATTTTACCGTCAACAAAAAAGTTGTTGGAACAACGTTTTCGCAGGAAACAAGAACTTGTTGACGGACTATAACGGCACACACGACGTTCATATTGCGAAGCTTCTTTCGTAAAATAAGAGGATCACGTATACTGCACAATAACCAATTGTAATGGAAATGAGCGATGAAACAGAGTAAAATCAACACTGTTCTGGTTGTATCCTGAGCTCCGACGATTCTGTGGCTGTCGGAGAAGTACGTAACAAAGTTGTTTATTTCTTCGTTCGACAGAAAGTATCGGAACAGTCCAAAACTCAAAATAAGCATTAACGTCTTTATGCGACCCGCTCCTCAAGATCTTCGCTCGCGGGTGAAGGATAACGGTCTCGTTCCATTGAGAAGAAGTGGGTCTTCTCAATTTTCTCACTTAGTAACCATTTCACGTTCTGCCGGTTCTTAACAACTAGCGTGTCTCGAGGACGAAAATTATCCTCGGCGTCAAATTGCTGTGTATTGCGTGAGGGTGGGAAATCGCTCTTCTAGCGAATGACGTGTTTCAGTTTCCTGATGTGATACGTTGTACCAATGAATGGAGGACAAAATATTCGTTTAAATCAACTTGTACCGAATGTGTAACCGGGAATCAGGCCAAAAAGAAGACTAACTTTTCCTGTGCTCCTGCCTCCTTGTGTGTCTTCACCCTTAGCTGAATTAAAGACACGTTTTTGAAATACCTATATCAAATACTTTCTTACTACAAATTACACTAAAGTTGAAAATTAAAAACGCTGCAAATTCGTTCACAGCGCATTTTATTCCTCGGACCAGGCGCATGGAGACATCATTTTTACAACATGGGGAAATTGAGGGAGACAGTGGGTGTGGCGGGTCCCGGACTCATTCCAATCGTATCAGGGACCAAAATTTAGTGGAAAATGATACCCTACACGCCTAGCTATCAGAAATCTCGAAAACACATTCGAAATGGATAAATAGGCACCCATTCTGACCCATGACCTCATCCAGAGAGCGCCAATCGTCCCGGGACCCATTTCATTGAATTCAGCGTCCAAAATTTACTAAAAAATGATACCCCTCACGCCTAGGTACCAGAAATCTCAAAAATACATATTCAAGGGGAGTCCCTACGTCGATGAAGTGATGAAGAAAAGCCGATCATCGAGAGATCAAGCAGTTGGGAGGCGTGTGGTGAGTTGAATGAGTACTTTTGGGTGTGGGGAAACGATTGGCTGAGGAGTGTAAAGCACGGCTTCCTGATGCATGTCGAGCGCAAGCTCACTACGAGGCAAATAGTGGATAGTAAGTTGAAATTCCACTGATGACTGAGCAGGAAATGCTTACGATGTGTCCAGTATGAAAGGTAACTCTGCCCCAGGTATCGATGATCTCTCACCAGGGTTAGTCAAGGAAATAGCTTCCGAGATAGCGCAACCCCTCTCTTTCTCTTGCAACCTCAGCATAACTAATAGCACCTTCCTGACCAATTTAAGGTGCCAAAATTGTTCCGCTGTACAAGGCGGTTCAGTATGACCCTGGTAATTATCGCCCGATTGCCATGCTCAGCAATCTGTCAAAGGTTTTGGAGAGATGGGTGAAGCAGTGCTTTTCGGGATACCTGGAAGAATTTCAACTTCTGTCCAGCTGCCAGTTTGGTTTCCGTAAGGGAAGGAATGTAGAGGATGCTTTGTATAGAGTAGTCCAGGACATTCATCGTATAAGGGATGACGGGAAAAACGCGATAATTGCGTACCTCGATATCGCCAAAGCATTCGACTCGATTGATAGAGTTATGCTTATGGACTCCCTAAAGGAAATAGGCGTAACCGACTCCGCTCTAGCTTGGTTCTCAAGCACCTCTCAAATAGAGGGAGGTGTGTTCTCTCGAAGGCGCATGGGAGATCCATGTGCCAACGACTATGGTGTTATTCAGGGCTCAACTTTGGGACCACTTCTCTTTCTGGTTTTTGTTGATCGCATCTTTGAACTTGGTCTTCCAGACAACAATTTACCTCTTTGCAGACGACACGGTTGTTCTGGTTGAGGGGCAAGATTGGGGCGAACTCTTTGCGCGTGCTGAGAGTGTGATGAATGTAGTAAATGACTGGTTTACTGCGAATCTGCTCACGCTCAATGTTAAAAAAACGAAATACATGGTAGTTTCAAGTACGAGGGATCCACCTTGTGGGTCCACGTATCGTATCACTGTGCATTCGCACCTTTCTGCCCAAGGACCTTGTGCTTGCGCTCCCCTCGAGAGAGTAAGTGAATATAGGTACCTGGGTATAGTGATCGATGATAAGCTAACATGGGAAAGGCACACGAATTACATGGTAACAACAGCCGTAAATTCACCAGGATTTTCTACAATATTCGCAATGTGCTTGATCCGTCCACTTAAAGACGATTTATCACACGCCGTTCAGTCCGTCTTACAGTATGGATACTCGTGTGGGGTGGAGCGGTGGCTTCCATCTCAATAAGGTATTCACGCTTCAAAAAGCCATTCTAAAAATTATGTGTCGCAAAATCGTAGGTTTCCTTCGTCTGACCTTTTTAGGGAAACGCGCATGTTTACTCTAAACAGCTCCTGGCGAAATCATTGCTGCTTTATTATCACAAAAACCCGTATATCTTGGAAAGTGACAGGCCTGTTCTTATCATACAAGATTTATAGATCAGGGTAATGTAAGGAACCCTAAGCCTCGCCTAGCTATGACTACTAGAAGTCTCTTTTGCTTCATATTCTCTATAGCTATTGTGACGATGATCTGCGGAGTCCCTTGAAGTTTAAAAGAAGCGCCTATAAGAAAGCAATATTTCGTGGCTTATTAAAAAGGTGGCGATTCATTTGACTCCTATTTTCAGAGTGCATATCTGTGATTCCTGCATGCTACATGTGTGTTGGTGATATTGTTGTTATGATGCTATCACGATATGATGTTATTAATGTATATATTATTTATAAGAGATTAATGATTATATTGATGGTAAAATTTTACCATAATAGCATTTAATGTATTATGATACTGGCATTGTTTTTATGATATTTTGTGAGATGCATCTTGATATTTAATATCGGGTATGTTCTGCACAGAATTGTAATTTTTGTGAGATGTTCTGAGTGACTCTCCCCTCAGCAACTCAGGTCCTGCCTACAGCTGGGGGTTATTATTCATTATTTATAATTTCCGATATGCAAAAGCTGTACATGAATAAACTTTCTCTCTCACTCTCTCTCTCTCTCAAAATGAGTAGATAGATCCTATTTTGACCCATAACTTCTTCGGTGGGCGCCAATCGTTCTGGGATTACTTCATCGGATTTAGCGTCCAAAATTTAGTGGAAAATGATACCGTTATTTGTTTCAACAGGAATGCCAGATTGTGTTTCATGCGGGCCAAAAAGCAATTCGTTTGGGTTTTTTTTGCAAGCACTAATTAGGAATTTAAGCAGTGGCCTAAGC
>CM034005.1:24890298-24926146 GCA_019603395.1 Cyrtorhinus lividipennis | reverse complement strand
AAAATCTCTTCTTCAGGCCCTTTTCTGCAATTTCTCTTTCTCACCTTCTTCCTCCAATTATTGTTCTCGAATTTTATACGACATTCAGTGGACATCACACCTACCTAGAACACCAGGAAAAGGCGAGAAATAAAACCACAAAAAACGTGAACAACAGCAGAAATTCCTAATATTGGAGAGGCGCAAAAGTGGCAAGGGTGAGAATCCACCCCATAATGCAATTCTAGGTTTAATTAGACCTATTCATTTATTACCAAATATGTTTGTGTACAATAATCACTTGCGTTTAAAACACTAGGCTATGGAAGAACTGGAAAAAGGATGGATTGTGTACAGAATTGGTGATCCTGAAGCAATATCAGAAGCAAGTATAACATTGTTCAAAACATTTGAGCAGTTGATCAGCCATGAGGGCCTTCATCAGAGAAGCAGTAACGATCATTCGGGATGATTTCCCACTGCAACTGTTGTGTAGGTGGAGTACTTGAAAAACAACCTCAATCCTGGAGATATCGTGGGTGCAGATGCAAAACTAATGCCCTACCCAATATGGTTGTCATTGAGGAGTGAATTGAAGAGGCACGATATTAAATTAACTCATTCACCTTACAACTTGGTCGACGCTCTATGGGGAGATGCTAAACCTCAGTTGTTGGCCAATCCAATAGAACCACTTGGTCAAGAATACACTGGCAGGTAATGTGAACAATTGTGATAAAATTGAAGTTCAAAAGTTGGCAATGTTGTCACTATAGTCACTCTAGGACCATTGCGAGCAAATTAGAAGAAATAAGAGCCAAAATGGAGGAGAAATCTGTTGATGTTGTCATATTGACTCAACTGGATGACATTGCTTGGCTTCTCAATCTTCGTGGAACTGACGTGCCTTACTGTCCTGTCTTCTTGGCATTTGTGGTCATAGCAATGACAACGGTAGACATCTTTACAGACAAACGTCGCCTCAAGTATAAAGCTGGACTGCAATTAATTCAAGAGAAAATTGACATCCGTTTTTCTGCCTATGAGAGAATTTATGAGTTTGTCCAGTACATTAGAAAATTTGAGTTGATCAATAAAATTTGGGTGGGTCCAACGGCAAGCTTCTACATTTACAACCAAATCCCTGAAGGTAAACGATATTTGGAGCAAATTCCTGTGGAGGTGATGAAATGCGTGAAAAATCCCACTGAAATCAAGGGGATGGAGCAAGCACATGTCAAAGATGGCGTTGCCCTGGTTCAGTTCTTTTGTTGGCTGGAAGATGAACAAACGCGTAAGTTTACCTCCCTGCGTAACCTTTTATGTAAATGCAAAATCAAAGAGTCTCCAAGATGGAGTCAGTCTTGAGGTACAGTCAAAATGAATACAATAAGTAAACCATGGAGATTCCATGGCCACAAGGTTCTACAGGGTAGATGGCTATGAAGCTAGGACCTTCTCAATGAGAATAACAAATTAAGTCTGCTCAAATCTACAAGAAAAATTTATCAAAGTAATGGTTGCAAAGGTGGAGTAACTGAATTGGAAGCAGCTGAAAAACTGGACAGTTTTCGTGAAATGGAATATGGATACATGGGAAGGAGCTTTCCAACAATGTCAGCAGCTGGAACCCACTCCGCCACCCTGCATTACATCCCAAATGAAAACAGTAGTCAGATCATTGGCAGAGACGAAGTATATTTGATTGACTCAGGGGCTCAGTACATCGACGGGACGACTGACATCTCCAGAACGGTAAAGAATGAATACGATGAAATAGCGTGAAGGGGTAGTTTGAGTATACTAAAGCAACCCCATCCTAGAGTTTTGTAACACTCCTTATCATCCCCTCAGAGAGTAAGTAAGCTTCAGAGAAATAGGTCTTTGAACCCTAGGCTCTAGCGGGTATGACTCATCACATTCTCTGGGTGGCTAAATGATTGCTTACAACTCCATTCTACAACCACCTCACCACACAAAACCTCTCCTAACAGTTTCTACAGATATTATGGCTGAGAAGTTTGACCAGAATGGACAATGGCATAGCCATCAGCCAGAGAAAACTGAAAATTGCCCACTCTTTGAGTTTTTCTTTTCAAAATGTAGAACGTTAAACGCGTTTGACAGTAGGCTTCACCAAACTACCAATTTTAGATTAATCAAAATAAATTATACATTTTTTGTTTTACCCCATTACCTTCGTTTATCCCTAAACTTGCAGATATTTCTTGGAGAGCCGACGGATTTTATGATAGACTGCTACACTAGGGTATTTAAGGGCTTGGTAGCCGTGAGCACGCAGATTTTCCCAAAAGGAACCCCTGGAAAGGCTTTGGACACGCTCGCCAAAAAGTGTCTTTGGGATGCAGGGCTTAATTACCACCACGGATCCGGGCACGGCATTGGTGAGTGGAATACCTGGGCATCGTTTCCACTAAGGGAAAACGTGTTTTATTAAATTTAAGAAGAGAAACTCATATTTTGGGAGATATTTCCGCTAAAATCCCTGTTCTCGGCGAATGTTCTCGTTGGTGTTTATGAAAATTATATTTTTTATGAACTATCTGAACATCATTCTCTTTCATACTATTTCTCAGCAATAAAAATCCGATTTGCAGGTTGTTTTCTTTACGCGCATGAATCTCCAATTGGCATTGCGTGGAAGACATTCCCCGAAGAAATCGGCTTGTTGCCAAACATGTTCCTGACAATAGAACCGGGATTCTACTCAGAAGACGAGTTTGGCGTCAGGATTGAAAACGTGTTGAAAACTGTGGAAACTGACGTCAAGTACAACATGAATGAAGGCTTTTCTCTCTTTCGAAACAATAACGCTCTGCCCCATCATGACAAGGCTGCTGGACCGAAATTCTTTGACTGACCAGGAAATCACATTCCTCAACGACTACCACACTAAAGTCAAAGAAAATCTAACTCCTCAACTCGCCGAGCGGAGATTGACGGTGGAAATTGAGTGGTTGAACGTCCAAACCAAACCGTTCGGTGTTGCCGTTCCAGAGGATAAGGAGAGAGAGAACCTAGGTGAAGAGGAAGAGGAGGAATAGGAATTCAATAAATTCAATCAAATGTACTTTTAAGAGTCGAGATTTTATGGCTACCGCTTTGAAGAAACGTTAAAAGGGAGTGTGGGAGGAGGGGACCTCTCAAAGTAGGACAGATGAATCCAGAGTCCAAAATTCATACAAATGCAAAAAATCCCGCAGTTTCTGTATTTTGAGTTTCCGATTTGTGGCGCCTTCAATTATTGACTGTAATAGCTATTGTAAGGCACTATTTCTCACGGATTCTCAGTTCTCAACAGCACCTAACGCTTGACAAAGTACCATTTCGTTATAATTATCAACAACCTGCCTCCCTCTTCACCTCGCTGTGAATCGTAAAGTGTTTTTGCCGTTAATTTTGGTTCCTGTTTGGTCGCTGCTGCATCAGCTCAAAAAATGGTGAATCAACCAAAGGCGGAGCCTATCATCCTGCCTCACCGTGATCTCTCTAGGTTTTCAGTGATCCCTGGGCAGGTGAGGATGCTGCTTGCTGACCCAAAGCTAAATTGGAGAGCTTACCGTTTGCTGGTTTTTTGAACCATGTTATTTTTCTATTGCTTCTGACGGCCACGACCTTCTAGCTGCTTTCCACGCTATCTACCTCGACAGGCATTTTGCCTCTTGCTGGTGGATTTTCGCCTCGCAGCGCCGTGTGGTTGCTGGACTTGGTTATCGGAGTGACTGCAGAATGGCTTTCTGTGATCTAAAAATGTCAGTAATTCGGCAATATTCATCAAAGAGAGCTTTAGGATTTATAACTTTACTATGTTAGCGTCGCCTTGATTCATAAGATCATCCCCATCCATTCTTACAACGTAAGGAATGCCAATAAACTGACAATTTCATAAACGCTGGAAGACATGCTTCCAGGAGCAGCGCAAACTGGTGGGAGAATGCACTGCCTCATGAGAGATGTGAAAAAGCAATGGGAAAATGTTAACAGAAGTGTGGGGTGGGTCTATTGTTGAATAGTGACACCGTCCTCCATTAGGAATTTTCAAAGAGAATTTAGGAAGCAGGTTTTTACTGAAGGTACTAAATTATTTTCAAAATTTAACGAAGGAACGTTTTATAAGAGTACATACTTAGGCTAATACTAGACCCTTTAAAGATGCAGCAAATTCTTCCACAATGCTTGATTATTTCTTGGAGGAAATTAATAGGGGAAACAAGGAGTGTCCCGGATTCATACCAATCGATTCATCGTATAAAATTTAGTGGAAATGGATACCCCACACACCTAAGTACCCAAGAATCTCGAAAACATTCAAAATCGGTGGATACCCATTTTGACCCAAACCCACCCTTAGGGGGCACCAATCGGTTGGTACCCATCTCAATGGATTCAAATTTCGAAATTCAGTGGAAAATGGTACCCCACATGCCCAGTATTCAATAAGTCCCGAAAATCGAATTATAAAAACATTTTTACCCATACCCACCCCAAATTTGGTCCGATCAGGCTGGAAAGCTTCAAGGGCCAACTAGAGCGATAAGTACCTGATTTCATTATGTTATGTATGAACAAATGGAACGTCATCACTTGGCTAGTAATAAGAAATTGGTTTGCCTCAACTTCTGAAGTCTTCAAAGCGACATTACTAACAATTTGAGAAATGTTTGGCGAATAGGGCATTAAGTACATGAAATACTGTAAGAATATTATAATTTATTTATAAGTAATATGATACAGATAAGTTAGTAGGCACCTACTGAGTTGATTTTAAATGATACCCAGGACGCAGTTCTCATTTCTTCCTGGAGACAACGGTCCAACCGTCAGGATCCGGTTCAGGTTCTTGATTCATCGGTTCATCGTCGACTGGAGGAGGTGGCGGTGGTCTTTTCTTGGAGATTTGCGATGTCTCGAAAGGGGGGTCCCACTCGCTTCGTTCGGGAGTCCATGATGGACGTAGGGTTGATCATCTGGTCGCGGAGTTGAGCGAGGACGTCGTCCCTTTTGCCTTCCTGCCAACCTTTGTAGAATTCCAACAAAACTCCGGCGACTTCTTCCGCCGACGAGTCTTGCAGTTCGGTGTCAAAGTCCGCGTCCAAAGTGTCCTCGAGGAGGTCCAACAAGTCGTAGAAATCCCTCCGGCGCTCAGGGACGTGTGGACGTTGTCGATTAGGGTTTTCACTTTCTGGGTAGCCACGTCCGGGTCTCCTCCCATGCCGTGGTCGAGGCACAGTTTCAGGCTGGACCAGTTGTTGAACACAACACCAATTATGTGCACGAATTCGCACATGTTAGAAACGAAAAGTCAAAACTACCACCCTTAGTTCTCCTCTTCGAAAACAAATAATTCACTATCTTACCGACCGAAGAACTGCAAGGTTAGACCCACAGAAGGTTTCTACATGACATGGAAACGAATTTCACCGATTCAGCACATGTATAGTAGTATTATACGCTCAAATAAATAACACATTCACTCGAGTTTTGCATTCATGTGCGCATAAAACGCAATGTCGCATGCATTTGCATTTATTTGATTAGGAGTTGCAACGCTTTATGTGTCTCAACCGCTCTGCTGGAGGGCACAAACACTTTTGCGGATATCTGCGGTTTTCTACAGTATTTACCTCTCCATTTCATTGTCCTGTCTCACGTTTCGTTGACAATGAAGAATCGGTAGCACGATTGATGTGTTTGTCTTCACCAGCCCCACCCCCACCTTTCACCTTTTGCATGAATACATAGGTTGATTATTCATGGAATAACCAACCAAAAGGAGAACATTTTTGTTAGGTTTCATTTTTCAGTCAAAATAGTCACTAAACCCAGCTATTCCTACAGAATTCGTGTAGTGTTTGCAATGTTCATCGCCTACCGCGAAAGATACACAGATGAATTGATTACCTACCTACAGTTTCTGGCCTATGTCACTAAAATAAATTTATCACATTCACAGGTAGCGTTATCAATAATAATGAATTTACTAAATCGGTAGAATTATTGTTTCATGTACATTGCTACAGTTTAAATCACTCTCCAATATGAATAGTATGCTGTATTTGACGGAAATGGCTGAACAGTGAGACGACGGTTCTCCAAAAGGGGAGGAGGGTGTGGCTTACTGGCTGAGGGACCGTAATCAAAGGCTGCTAAGTGGTCGAAAACAATCCAGAGGGTTGGACGGAAATCTGTGGTGGGGCCCATCAGAGGGTCCCGCCTCTACCGATGTTGTCGTCTGCCAAGATCCCCCCCAGGACGTCCCCTGTCCAGGATCATCCTGGGCCACATGGGAGTCTCCGGCATCGTCAGCCGAGAGTCTGTTATGGACCGGGAAGTGAACAACAATTCGCCAAGCGGCTCCCGCGGGCCGAGTAAAAATCCGTTTTCGATCGAGACGATTCTCTGCAAGGAAAACGATCCTCGCACTACTGTAATTTATTCTACAAAAGGGTTCCACCATAGGCTTCCTACTTGGCAGGCACCACAACAATCACCGTCAGGTAGGTACGCTAGTTGCAGAAATATTCTATTGTGTGCTAAAATTAATTTAAAAAAATTAAAAAATTCATTTATTGTTTCACAATAGATACAATATCTACTAATCTTCCAATCTAAAATATAATAGGATTCCTCATTTGTGAAGAACCTCGTGCATGGAGGAGAGAACACATTATTACTACTTTAAAGTACAATCTATATACCATGATCATGTATGTAACTTGCTTACAACCTTGATTAAAAGAAATGCGGAATAAGAGAGTACTCATCTAAGGTGCTGCAATACAGGCTACAGTGCAGCAGAGTGACATTAGGGACGATCTAAGGTCCCTTTTACCAATCCTAAGCTGCTCATTCGCGGGATACTAGATACACAAAACGAAAATCACCAAAATATAGTGTCATTTCATCAGAGTTGAATCTACTAAGGTACGAAGAGCCAAATACCAAATGTGAGTAACGACGTTGTTGAGATACAAAATAACACTAACGAAACGGGCAGCATTTTGCATGGAAAGGGGTCAATGGAGTCAAAATCCTCCATAAACTCAACGCTCTACCACAGAATTAACCGGCCAAAATGTAAATACCTTCTCACACATTCTGAATAAATTGCGGCTCTTGAAACCACAAATAGAAACCAACTGATTTTGAATCACAAGATTTGACATTCGTAGGCAAAAGTTTCTACTTCCCGATCAACTGAATTATCACCGTCCAAATTGAACGAATTCCAAATAAGCCTAAGCATAACTGGCAAGGATGGCAGTCGGTTGCTACCGTGATGTATACTTTAGTGAAACCTTCTGTTTCCTATTATTGATATAATTCAACTACCAACCCAGTTTTAACAACAATTTGGGCGTAATGGTTTTGGGGGAACAGGTGCCCGAAACTTCAATGTATTAAGGAACGACAATTTTACTGTGGTTTTCGGGGCAGGTGTGCCGAGAAGATATCGTAAACATAACGGGTTAGGGTTCAAGCCGTTATCTCGACATTGCTGGCCAGTGCTCATAATATTGATACTTGCATTTTCGCTGCAATCACTTTTTCCAGTCCAGTGATCCAGTCTTCAGAGGGTGGAGACCCATTCCAATCGATTCAGGGTCCAAAATTTAGTGGAATATGATACCCCATACGCCTAGGTACTCGAAATTTCGAAAACACGCATTCTAAATAGGTAGATAGATACCCGTTTTGACCCATAACCACTACCAGTGAGCGCCAATCGTTCTGGGACACATTTCATTGGATTCAGCGTCCAAAATTTAGACGCAAATGATTCCCTACATGCCTAGATCGCCAGAAATATCAAAATCCATTATTTGAAATAAGAATTTTGACCCGTGATTATTCAAGGAATAACGAAACAAGAGGAACGAGAGAGGATCTACTTAGAATAATGACCCATTGTGGACATAAGAGTATTTGCAACGTATATTTAAAGCTTAGTAAACCTGCGTTTCTCAAATCATTACGAGGAACTACTTTGCTCAATCCGACAGTCCTCATGCCACAATTTCAGCTTGATCAGCTTCAGCAGTAGCTGTTCGCTATTGCAGGAGGATACGATTAATTTAAGTGTGTGAGCAAGGCCAAAAGGGTAATGAAAAGGGTAATGTCTCCCGTTTAAAACCCCTAAACACTGGCACTGAGCTCCTTCCTCATGTAGGCTTCATGCAAATAGCGGCAATAACCTTTTATTTATACATATAATATACATTTATTTATTTATTTCGAACTGGCTGGCAAGCCCAATTACAATATAATTGCGAATATATACATAACGTGGTATTTATGCAACGAAGGTCCTTGAGAAGGAGGAGAGGGGGTTGATCAACTCGCCCATTATCCATTGTTATGCGCCGCAATTGATATATACCGTACGGTCCAACGTCGACTCATCCACCGGAACGATCCCATGGATCCAAACCTGGTTTGGATTTTGAGCACCGAAGCATTTATTTTGGGTGCAAATGTCACATGGGGCAAAGTTGGTTCCGACGAATCCAAAAATCAAGCGTTTTGCTTCGGCGGTACAAATCGGGCAAGTGCCAGAATTGGGCAAGTGCCTAAAAACTTTTTTGGATTGTCGTAATTGCCTCCCGAGGACGTTGACGACGATCTCTGTAGCCTAGTCAAAATTGCTCCTTCCAAGACGTTGTTTCAATTTTCCGACTACATGCTCGAAAACTATGTGGGTGTCACTTCTTCAATGCCCCCTTCCACGTGGGCTGGACCAATTTCCAGTGCACCAGCTACCATAAACGTACCTGAAGCCTTTCAATGTGGCATTTTCATCAGTCTTCCTTCTTACTCCAATAAAGGTACACGGGAGGAACGAAACAGGGGCTTGAGGGTGTTCCGGGAATCCGTAAAGAAGTCAAAGTCTGGGTGGTGGTTGAGCAGCAGGTTGGCCGACCTGGGAAATCTGCTCAACGGACGATATTGCAGGTAGTTCGTGGCCGGGAGTGGGATGTAAACAGGCAGTTGGATTGGCAATGCCCCGCAGCTGGATGCCTGTCTTTGGGAGAAGAGCTGAACAGTCTAGGTGGGCGTTCAGGAGCTTGTGTAGAAAGATGAGGTTCACAGTCACTCGACCCAGAATCAGAGGATCCAAATGACAGACAGTCAGACTGTTGTCGATGTCTCCTGAAGGAATCCCGCACTTTAAAGCGGCATAGCGGAGGAACTTATGCTGCACCCTCTCAAGGCAAGAAGTCGTAGAATGGGCACCAGACCAATGATGCATCCAGAATCGGTATTACATGTGACCTGAGCAGTATGACTATTGCAGGAATACTTGTGAAGTCCATATATTAGAACAAACCCAAAACTTGGATTTTTCGTGCTTCCCAACTGCCGTTTTGGGCATGGATTGGGAATAGAATCTTTCTCTCGGGTTTTGTCGATACTACAAAATGAACGACCGGTGTGTTTTGAAGGGCCGTTACAACCTGCTGCGCCTTATTTCCAGACATTAATCAATAC
The DNA here is from genome assembly GCA_019603395.1 of Cyrtorhinus lividipennis. Taxonomy (NCBI): domain Eukaryota; kingdom Metazoa; phylum Arthropoda; class Insecta; order Hemiptera; family Miridae; genus Cyrtorhinus; species Cyrtorhinus lividipennis. Next base: position 24,916,657 of record CM034005.1, on the reverse strand, counting down.
GAGTACATTAAGTTCGCTTTGTATGCACACAGGGGCAGTGGGTTTCGTCGCTGGTGAAGACCATCCTGATGAAACTGATCTTCCCCAAGACGTTGTTTCAACATCGTCACTTGAAGAACATGAAGCAGGTGAGACATTGAACGGTTTTGAGTTACGAGTATGATCTCTTTCGGAGTAAAAGCATAGGTATATAGAAGTTACAGGTACCTACTGGTTATGCTTTGGATGTGTTTGCTCACAATTTCCAGCGAGCTCAACAGGAAGCGTTGTAGTTCTAGTTGAAAACAAATGGTTATTATTACAGTTAGTTGATTATAGGTATAAACATGTCTGCTACAGTTTCCAACTTCTAACTGATCATCAGCAACTTCTCATGGGAATGGTTGGCGTTGGTCAGGGGTTCAAAAGTTTTACTGGAGGAATTGCTAGGACCTACTATACCTACTGCCTGAGCTCGTGGATGAGGGTAGTTACGACCGGTACGTAACTATTAAACTAATGGTCTCTGCAATTTTTGCCTAAAACAGACCACGCGATAAAGAAAACACATTTCTGATGTTCATTTCTTTGTACGTGGTGTATAATCTGTCCTCCACAACATTAGATCGGTCGGCGGACACATTGTGAACATTCACCGAGTTCTCACAGGATCAATTATGAGTCGAAACAACAGGACCAAAATGTTTTGTACAGCATTCGCAGAATCACAGGTTTATCTTCATTAATTCATTAATTTGGTTTTTCTTGTTCCTATTAGAACAATAGACTCTCAGGGCAAGTCAAAAGAACAAGAATCTTTCCTAAAGATCCACTTCTTACGTTTCAATTGAAGTAGATTCAAAATAACTTACCCTGAAATGCCTACCATGACAGACATTTTTTGCTGAAGGTGAATATGAACAATTTTCAACAAAAACTCTTCAATTGCTAAAATAGAGAAAAGCTCAAAGGTAATTTTATATCGTCACTGCCCCTATAATCACAGGTTTTCTAAAGGATGAATGAGGTTATGGGTATACAATGGAAAACGAATGAAAAATAAGAAAAGAAAAATAAATAAAATAAACATTGATGTGTAAATGAATCAATCAATGCATGAAAATTATATATATGTAAATAACTACCTGAATAAAGAAAATAATATTCATATTTTTCTGATCGAAATATCATTCCTGGGTATATTTTCAATTGTTATGCGACGCTAAACTAAATATGAAACGTATTTATTTCTAATGAATCCGAAGTGTTCTTCCGTTTTCTAGGGAGGAAAAAGCCTTTAATACGCTCCAAAAAATCTCAATTTTCGCACTTGGACCCTATTTGAGCTCAACTTACGGCGTATTCTGGGAATAGATGCAAATATTGAGGTTTCGAAAATGACTCTTCCACCACTAAATCATAGACGCTGACTTGAATAGAAGCGATTATTCGCACGCCGGAGGAGGGCAATAGTATTCTGAAATGGGGTACATTCACTGGACATATATTTGCAAACAAATCTTTGTTTATTTCGCTGAATATGATGAGTAATGTATTATCTGGGGATCTCGAAGATAATTATTTTTACGATGGGCGAGTTCCACCATGAATGACAAACTATTTTGGAATGAGTTGCAGCGTTGCCTTTTGGGCAATTGGCCTGAAGTTTTAAAATAAGTTAAGCTAAGTTTTGACATGTAGCTCAAGAGAAGGTTGTAGAGATGTCCGAAACCCGTCACAAAACTAGGCATTTGTCGAAATTAACTTGTGAAATCTATCCATTGGCTAGCGGCCTGGTTGTCACTTCAAAAAGTAAAGTGCAGAAGGAAAATCATCTTAACTCATTGCCAAACAAGAAGAAGGGATGTAGCTCAATTTAGATTTCGTCGTAAGTACGAGGAAATTTTCATAGCATGAAGTCGTGTGGAAACCTTTAGTCGTCCGAATTTTATTTATATTTAAACGCGTATTTATTTTCCAAATCTTCGAAATGGGTTCGCCTCGTTTCATAATTTGTTGAAAGTGTCTCGTTGTGGTCTTCATATTCCCGTTTGGATCCCCGTTCGTGAGGCTCATTAGGCTGAAATTTACGCGTTGAAGGGATGAGTTGGATTTATGGCCGGCAACTCTTGTAGGATGAGGGGAAAAAATCCCGTCGCATCCAGGAGGTTACAAGAGTAGAAGCTCTGGTGCCTCCGAGTATTTATCATCGAGTTTAACGGCTCCTGTAACTCCGTCGTGTTTATAATAGTCAAAGTGACAGAAGGCAACACAACTAGACCTTATTTTTTGTGTGATTCTAACTCGTTTTCGTTTCTTTCCGTTCAATCCATCAAGGCTTCTTTGAGTCACTTTGGTAGTTTGACTTCACTAATTTCCCGTCTGTATATTTATTGCTCTGGAGTTGGATTTAAAATGTATCTTGATGAATGAAAGTCGTAATTGTTGACATTATCACTTCTTTCGTACACTTACCTACTTCAAACGTCGTCGGGAAAAAGTGATCTTCGAGTTGAGGACTCCAATTCGTACTGGTGCCTAACTGGTTTCCAATTTCTAAATGTATTAAAAATTTTCACAAGAAATTTTTGAAGGAGCGTAAGGAAAGCTCGTCTTGATGCGACCAGTAAAATTTAATAGTAGTTAGCTATTGTTTCAAAGCTTTTATTAAATTTTCTGTACTTAGAATCAAAATGATGTCAACGTGCATTAGTACAAATTCCTTTTTGTTCATTTTTCTCTAAATAATGTCCTAATATTGTTTCATGTCTGAAGCAATACTCTCCAAATTGCACCAAACAATTTTTTTTTCATTTTTGATACGTTTAAATTAAGAACCAAAATGACCGACTATGTTTTCTTGCAAAAAGTTAATCTCTCTGATTCGGCGCAAACATTTTTTTCTGGGTGTTTGAAGGTGTCTAGATTAAGCATAAGCAAAGCAAATGTCCGTCCGTCGTACGCCGTCCCCCGTCCACGCCGTTCTTGATAGTAGACTTTTTTTTCTAAAAACTAAAAAATAAAAAAATTTGGTCAGAGACATGTTTCTGGTTGTAGCGGTCAAAATGTGTTTTTTGAAAAAGGGATTATCGAGATTTTTGGCGATTTATGCGTGTGGGGTGTCATTTTCGACTAAATTTTGTATGCTGAATTTAATTAGACGGGTCCCGATTGGTGCCCACTGGAGGATGTTATGGGTCAAAATGGGTATTGGTGATTTCTGGTACCTTGGCGTGTGGGGTATTATATTCCACTAAATATTGGGCGCTGAATCGATTCGAATGAGGCTGTTTGTCCGAGAAATAACCAACCCCTGTGAATGACTTTGCATCGTTTTTGGTTACGTATGATGGGAAGAGCAGGATTTGCAATCGCAGTGCTGTTCACTTGAGTGGAAATGACAACAGCTCGAATAGTTTACAAACACGGTACGAATTAATTTTCCGTCAAAATATGACTCTTACCTCGAGACCTCAAAAGACTTGCAAATTTATGTGCCTGAGCAGTATTTTTCCCGCCTTTTTCCTTATTTAAATTCGAAATCAATGAGTGTCGCTCAGCTTTCGAATTTGGAATGAATACTGATGATTAAATGTACCGACGGATGGCCCCCGTTAAGAGAATCAGCTTTACGCCAACACTATTCTTAGTTTTTCGACGGACAATATTCTCAATGGAAATCCGCCTTTACATTGGTCACAGCCAATGTTACGCCACCGATCTAGCACAAAGTAGCTTTCTCCGAATACCAATAGAGCTTTTGAAACTCAATTTATCTGCTGAGCCGAGTGAAAATAGCGAAGACGAGAATGATGGAGCATTTTGGCTGTCGGCCTAATGACATGTGAAGCGCTGTTCCAAGCTCCTTTCTAACGTGGGCTTTTTACTAATTGCGCGATTCCGATTCAGCAAGGTACTCAGTACCAGATGGCTTAATCAATTCGGTTCTTGTAATTTAAATTGTTATTGTTGAGCCATACAACCCACAACGTAAGTCATCCCAGGAAATCTAATTTAACCGGTCACAATCTACGTTTGTGTTGCAAATCAAATTTCGGGATCACACGGCCAAATTTTTACATTCTAAATTTGACATTCCGTCGGTCCTGCTTCCCAAACAGCCTCGTTTGTCTTTATGAATGGAGACCGACACTATTCAGTCAGTTCTTCGTCCGTTTTGCGCCGACTGCTGTCCGTCATTCGGCCCGAAAAACCACTTCGAAATTGCCTGATCGCCCAGAACGGCGGGAGGTTATGGATGGAAAGGGGATTTTAAAAACGTGGTTTTGATATTTTTGGAGACTCTTGTATGACGTATCTTTTTACACTAAATGTTGGACACTAAATCGAATGGCGTAAATGGGAAGGGAATAACCTACCAGTCAGGATGAACACTTTAAAAATATGTACTTCTATCTAGAAAAAAATGTGTTCACATTCTAGGTAAAAACGTTGAAAAAAAAAGGAAATACTATCCCAAACGTCTCAAAGATTTGTTATTTCACACGAGTAAGATCATTCTATGGAATAAAAACCGCTGAAAATTCTTTCCCAGGGGTTGGTTATTCCTCGGACCAGGAGCATGAAGACTCATTCCAGTCGGTTCAGCGTCCAACATTCAGTGGAAATTAGTACCCCAAACGCCCAAAATCTCGAAAATCCATTTTTCAAAAAACACATTTTGGACCTTCCCCCCACTTCTTTGCTCCGATCAAGCTAAAAAGTTGTCAAAACCAACTAGAGCCGGAACGGGTCCCTGACCAGAATTCCAGATTCTTAGAAAATGTTCTACTACCAAAATCGGCGTGGACGGCGGACGGACATTTGTTTATTTTGATTTAGACACCTTCAAACGTCCAGAAATTTTTTTGGGCAGGTTGTTCGAGGAATTAACCAACCAAAAATGTGCGGATCTAATGGAATAAGTGAAAATGCAGGACGTAATGTCTGATCATCTACACCATCCGAATTCAGTTGGGAGTATGTATTGGTATAATTAAAGAATAAAATGTTAGCACCAGAGGCGCGGTTTTTTGAATAGAAGAAATAACCAAATTACCCAAGATGAAATTGGTTTGAAATCGAGAAAATGAATTAGGAGCTCATTTAATAAAATACAATTAAATATAATAGGTTCCGCGCTAATATAAATTAATGTTAATCTTCCGAGAAATAAAATAGCGAACAGTCTGTTTCGATGGTTCAGCACTCGTGTTACACTGCCAGCTTCACCAGCTTGCTGATCACTGGCAGATGCTGATGCTTCTCGACGGTACAGCAGAACTTCACGTTGCACAAATAATTAGGTCGACATTAGGCGTATTATTGCTACGAGAAGAAAACCACGACAGCCTCGGCATCGCCTAATTACATCAACGTCAGATTGAAGCACAGCTGATGACCCCGTTTTGAGCTGCATTTTTGTTCCTTTTTGTTGCCAAGATGACTCAGCAGTTCGATTGAGTGGAAGGGTAGGGGGTTGTAGAGGCAAAGTTCACGAATTCACTTCACTCAATCACATCACTATGAAGAAAGAGAAGCAAGCTTAGGCGTAAACATAAGATGTGTATCATCTTTGGTTTTGTATTAAATGGTTTCTAAAGTGTTTAAATGATTATTTAAGATAAAATATCAGCTGTATGACAATTGATACCAGACTCTTGCTCGATTTTAGAATATGCACCTCTTTTAGTTGTTTGTCCTCCCTTCCACTAGCCCTAGGAGATATCATAGCAGACTGCGTTGTGCGTAGCTATTTTTAGTGAGGAAGCGTTCCTTAATTGTGGGAACAGTTCCATGATAGGACCGAGTTCTTTGAGAAGTAAACCACAGAACAAGAGGAAAAAAAGACGAGAGGGCGTCTAATCTTGGAAAGTCGTTTGAACAATTAAGCGGGGGTCCAAGGTGTGAGGGGCTGATTGATGAGCTCAGGCTCCTCTTGTTAGCGTTCTGGCAACGAGTCAACCTGGGTCCTCGCGGTTCGCCTAATTGCGCCTAAAACGACCCACCACCTCCCTGCCCCTTCCACAAATTCTCCTTTTGAAGGTTTTATATCCGTGAAATGGGCGACCGTTATTTTCCTAACCAACTTGCCAACGACGACTGATTATCGAGTGTTGTCGAAAACTTATCGCGGCGACAAAACGTTTGATGGTCGAGGGAATTGGATGCTGATGAGGCGTCGTGGGCGGACTGCAATGTAAGTTTTGCAACGCGTTGTCTCAGATTGCTGAAGAAAATCATCTCACAAACATGGCCCCAGAACATATCGAACAGTCTGCGTACAGCAAGAAAGTATTTCAATCACGGGGTAGTGAGACCCCAAACCATAAAGTTGGAGGATAATGATGTGAAGCGTGTGATCGTGTGGTATTTCGGTACACCCATTTTTCACCTGTATTTTAACTAACTAAGAAAACAATTATGTTTTCTTGATTTTGTTATAAGTAGTTCACATTTCAAATACCAGGATTTTCAACGAAATACAAAATCAATACACTGCCTCATAGCGTGTGACCTCCCTCGTAACCTCGAAAAAATGTCACCTTTTTCTGACTTCCAGAAAAATAAAAACAACCCTTTCCAGCACCATGGAATCAATATATGAGGTAGCAGCTTTGCACATTGAGCTAATTTTTCCAAATTACCTTTTTACTGTAAAAAGAACAGCACAATGCAATACAATAAAATGTGCTTTATAGCCCCCTACACTTGTGCTGGGGGGAGGGCAGTCGCAGTGACTATTTTAATGAAAACATTGTCCGGAATATTATTGTACATGTTTTTGTTAGGTAGCTCCTACAATTCCATTTTATTTATGAAAAATTAATGAAAAAAAAGAAACTTACTGGACGGGTTGAGTTAAATGAATGAGTGTAATATGCTTTCTCGTTTTTAAGGATTAAAGGGATTTTTTAAGGGATCACCCTCAATTTTTCTGGTAGCGCATCAAATAACAAGGGACTTATGTAGTCAAAAATATTTGTGAGCTGAAGCGCTTATTTGATCTCAACTCAACTAATAGGGCCATCTAGAGCTGAACCAAGGTTTGATCGAAATCAGACCAAAAATGTGGTAGTTTTGTAGTGGCAAGGAAATGCTGACAGGCAAGGAGTGTTTAGCTCCAAGGGTGAAATTGAAGATTCCTGGAGCATAATACCTGAATACCGTTAACGTTGAACCTATTGAGATGATGATTCTGGATGGTGGTTGAGAATTTAGGAAAGTTGAGAAAAATATGTATGTAAGGTCTGGGTTGAAAGGTAACGATGATAGGGTGAGTTAGGGATGTACAATGTCATTGTTTGTCATCGAGAAGGGGATACGAATCTGAGCCAACGAATAAGGCAATGCTTCTGCTCAGACGAAGTTTAGGCCAACAGGGAATAACAACAAATGAACCGATTGCGTGCTCGTAAAATAACATTTATTAAGAGGAAGAAACAGTAGTTGTTTTATGAGTTACATTCATCAGACTCAGAATGTCGGTCATAGAAGGATAGCAAATAAGCCCACCTCTTTTATCCCTTCGCCTTCTATGCGCACTCGGTCTACTTTAAAGGTTTTTCTTGCATCAAGACTTTCCCACGCATTTTTGTACGTAAGACAGAGCGCCACACAAGCAGCCTTGATTCAGTAAAGAGGTGGCATTTCCTGTTGTCCGTGACGTCAGAAATCTGTTTTGCGCTCAAAATCACCTCTAATGAACCTTGCATTTCATTGTTCGACGTCATTTCTACAGATTAACAGAAAATATTTCAACGAAATCAACCGTTCTCAATGCGCTAGCCAACTATTTTCAGTAACGACCCCTTCACGTGTAAGGCAAATTGATATATATAGGAAGCAAAGCGCATAGTTGTGTGAAATGTTGTATTGACAGTGGCAATAAGCAAGGGCATGAAAGTATGGAGCTCGACTGCTATAATATTATTCCAAAAGCGACTCTCACATAACTCGAGCACACGCGGACTCGTTTATGACTCCTCATAGGTTGTCAACTACCGGCTACACATCAAAGAGCTGACAGAAGACTGTAAAACAAAAACGCAACAGTCATCAGTCTGTGAAATAGCTTAATGGACTAATCGGCAGAAACAGAGTTGGTTTTAGTTTTCAGATTGCGATTCTTTATTCAGAATGATGATGAAGGGAGATGGAAGAAAGGAAGGGATGGAAGACAAGATCAAGGGGTCGATTATGTGAGAGAACTGCTTCCTGCGAATAATTTTTGTTGACTTGCAAACTAGTTAGAAGAGTCACAGATTGTCGGGGCATTGCCAGAAATCTTTTTCTAAAAGCAGTTTTTAGTAATTGGGACGAAAAATGTCTAGTGGATGGGCAGAAGTGAGCCGTAGCTTTCAGATTCGGATGAGAAATAAAATTCAAAGTGTGAACGTATTAGAGGGGCAGGGGACACTGATGCGTGTCCCCCCCAATCAGGCAGTGTAAGGCGAAGCGACCTAGGGCATATCCGAGAGCGCATGCAGTTTGATTTACGTCGCGTCAGAGGAAGGGACAACCATTTTATCGCATCGTTCTGTCCACTATATTTAGAGCCGGAGAACCTCAAAGGGCTCATTCCGAATCACACGGCTCGTTTACCTTCGCGGTATAAAGTCTCACATGGCACTTAAACCTGATGCTCGGTCTATTTTAGCTCATTAGCGTCAGAGAGGACGGTCTAGCTATTGAGGGGAGTTGTGTCACTGATTGAAACTGCGAACTCCGACGGTCTACCTCAGGCATTCCTTCGGTGACCCCGCCACTCATATATACGATACGTCAACACACTGTCTGTTCCAACGTGTGAAATTCGATCAATGATCCAAGTCACAAAGAGGTTCTGAGTTCCTAATTTTAAGTCTCACTACTCATCCCGCGCATATTCCGCATATCCTGGCACTGCAACTCATGAGCGCCTAGTTTTTCGAGAAGTAACAAGTACAAAGAAAAACATGAAAATGTCCATTTGTTATTCAGAATTGGCAACACAAGGGATTCCAACTACAAAGACATTGAAGATTATGGTCATTGGAAACATAAATGGCTGACAGGATATTGATCCTGATGGAATACTAGGAGGTTCCATCTCTGGCTGACAGGAAACCATGGGAATATGCCTGTCAGAGCATGTGAGTTAGGAATGCAGTGATCAGATTCATTCTAACTACTCACCATTACCCGAGGAGACAGGCAATTAGGCCACCTCATTTCCGAATAGAGCCCCCCAACCCATGCTGTGGGAATACACAGGAGAACGAGCTACAAACATTACACATAACATAACACATAACGGTAGTGCATGTTGCCCAAAAGTGTAAACTTTTGCATGCTTTTCCACCCTCTGGACAGATATGGATAATACAGGCTTAGTTACCCAATACTAACAATAGAATTGTCTGCATAAATTGCTCAATAGCCATAATACTGGTAAACAATTAAAACACTCACTCAAACAAGGAAGGCGAATAATTTCCCAGATGAAAATACTCAAATATAAATTGTTTCATTGTGTGCGAGACGCAACGAAAATGTCAAAATCGAGATGGTTCCACTCATCCAGGCAGCATGGATAAGGTAATTGGTGGAATCGGAAGCGGTCTGGTGAAATCATGTATTGCGCGGTGGTACGACAAAATGTATGTTCAAAAGGACTTCGGAAAGGACATCCACAAAATTTCAAACCTCCCATGCAACTTCAGACCTGAGGCAAGTCGGCAAGAAGGAACATCCTCAGAAAGACCAGACCTTGGAACAATACTCCAAAATGTGACGATGAGGACCACACGTAGAGCGCGACGAAGGCCTCCATGGACGAAAAGTCAGTGGAATTCTGGAAATTCATGGAAGATGAACGCTTGCGTAGCCCTACCACCGACGACCACTTCACTACACTCAAAGGGAGAGCTTGTCCCTCAGTGTCGTAGATATGACTCGACATGCAATGGGCCTTGTGTGGTCGAAGTTGGTTATCACAGCACCATTTCTCCAATTTCCCCAGATTGGCCTGGAGAGGAGCACAATCCTCCTTAGTAACACACAACGCTAAATATTTTGTGATCGTAGGCAAATAGAAGCCGCACGCATGCACGCTCCATGTCCGAAAACACTAGCTACATCATCGATGAATACATGGAACATCAGAGGACCAAAATGCAAGCTCCAGAAGGAAACTTAAACATGAAGGAGCATCACCCTAACCATCAAGCGTCGACAATCATCAATGCTGAGTCGTTGAGAGGTGGCATGGTATTGCTGGAGACATTTGATTAACCCAATATCATAAGCTTATCTTAGGGATTGCTGATCTCGAGCACACAGGACGGTGGTTCTCAATCCTGGACTTATCATCTGATTTAGATAAAAGCTGGAAAGTGAAAGAATGTTATATTAGCGGTGTTTTACCTTTACACATCTGGTGCACTGCATCATGCTCGTTAAATCGGACGGATGCTTTCACTAATATATTTGCACGGCATATCGAAACCAACCCCTTAAATTTAAAAGGATTTCAGATTTGCGAACCCCGTGGACGACCCCCACAATACTGGCAGTCCTTGTAAGCAGCCGTTATCGTGACCCCCAATTCGCCAATACGACGACTTTCGAAAATTCCAAACTTTCGTTATTCTATTCACACCCCAAGGGATGTAATTTGTTGGCTCATTATTCTTATTAGAATGTACGGCTGTTTATGCCAACAAAAAACTGTCTATTTTGAACAATGCGTAGCTTCAGATCGCTTCTACTTATTTCTTGAATAATTTTATGCTTGAATAATCAGACTCTGTTCATTTTCAGCGGAGGACAAAGAATCAGATCGAAAGAAAAGACCGAGAACTGCTTTCACTGCGGCGCAAATTAAGGCTCTGGAGACGGAATTTGAATCAAACAAATACTTATCGGTAGCCAAAAGGAGCCAGTTGTCTAAATCTCTGAAGCTTACGGAAACGCAAGTGAGTGCTTATTTGAAATTGTCTACATCGTGTTAGATATACGTCTTTTTATCAGGGACTTTTTCCAAAAAATGTTTACATATTTGTGAAAATGCTGGAAAATCCCTCGATTATTCCCTATTAATCCCTTCGACCTTATATTACACCATTGTTTGGTACTACGGCCCTGTGAATGGCTTCAGACGTACCAAGTAGGGAGGGTTGGTGTAAATTCGGCTTTTACATTCCAGCTGCCCTCTACATCGGGACAGGAAGAATAGTTAGATGCGCATAAGTAAGAGATAAATCTCCAAATCTGAGCTGTCTCGCATTATCGGCGCCAGCGCGTATTTCCACTCGGAAACTGACTCTAACGACGGAAGCCAGGATCCCCCGCTAATAGGGCGTGAGAGCTCTGCTCCGCGGAGGGGTTAAGAAGGTTCGAATAAATCAACAAGAAACGGGGAGGTGACTACCGCCTGGAGGACCTTTGAAAATTGAGTCGATAAGGGTTGAGGGGAAGATGAGTTTAACTTATAGGTGAGATGGTGAGAAATCGGGTGTACGTTCAACGACGGCATATGACTGCTTGAAGAGGAAGGTTGAAAAATATTGGGTGTCGCAGTAACGACTTCATCATTGCAAGTAGGAACCATGGAAATCCTCGTAGCCTCACGTGGCCTATCAAGTAGCTGGCGCCTGACGCTGCCTGTTTCCCTCCTCGCCCGTAGACTTGAAGCGCCACCACATGGGCTTACGTCCTACGAATGATCACTCCTCCCGAGCCGTATTAATTAGGTTAACTAGAACCAAAACTAGACCATCTCTGCCTCGGAAACAAACCCTTAACTAGCTCGATTTTACGTGTTCATTTTAACATCGAGCCTCGTTAATAAAAGTCCTAACTTGGGTATTTTACTGCTTCATGATGATGAGCTCATTAAGGAACGATTCCCGGTACGTCTGTTTCCCATATAATTTCCTTTGCCGACATCAAACACCTAAAGACGAAGGGTTGTTTCAGATAAAAATTTGGTTCCAAAACCGAAGGACGAAATGGAAACGGAAATATACCAACGATTTGGAACTTCTAGCTCAGCAGTACTACAGCAATTTGGGCATGTCAGCACCACGACCAATTTTCATTGGAGACCGTTTGTGGTAAGTGAACATTGACAGATGTACGACATCAGAAACTTACGAGTATTAACCTACCTTTGTTTATACCATCTGAGACTTCTTCTGGTGAAAGGCATTGACGTTCTAGAATAAGAAACACGTTGATTAACGCAATTCGAAGCTATCAGTACCTAATTTATTCTACATTGATTTCTTAAAATCTGGGTTCAGGTGTAAGAGGCATTAAAATTGCCGTTGCAACTGCATGATGACAAAGACAAAGACTACACTTGGACTCCTTTATCAGAGTGATCTCAGCCGTAAAGGCTTATATTGGCTGCAGGTGGTACTAATCTACCCCGTTGGCAGCCATGAAACGAGTTAGCATTGAAGGTATAGCGCAAAAACCAATTAAAAAGAAACAGATTTTTTCAATTAAGTCACCAATCCAAGTTATAACCGTACCCAATGCTGCTTAACTGCAGATGTTGGGGTATCAGAAGTGCTACACCCTTGTAGAACCCTCAGCAATTGCAAGGCAACAATCACTATGATGGTGATAATATTTGAACTATATGCTTCTGAGCTTGTTGCTGATTATTGCATAGGATATGTATTTGCTGAGGCAACAATGACATCATTCAAGCAAAATGACTATTCTCAGCATTTGAAAGCTGATCATGTTCTCACAGATTCAAGCAGTATGTTCAAGTTGGGTTTCTTTCTGTAACCACCCAGTACTGAGCCCCCTCCTCTCGCAGTCTTCAGGTGATGAGCACATGCATTGTGAAACTGGCTATTAGGAACTACCAGCCCTTGTAAACGGATGCAATGAACTCAATATAGGAAAGCGCTAATCTGTTGAATAACATCAGCAGCAGGAAGTTCTAGGAAAGCGCTAGTTGTTAAACCAAGTTGCGCCAGTGCCCTTCGTTCACTTCTGCTGTGAGATTGAGTGATATTGATTGATTTTGATGACTCTGACCCGGCTCTGAAATCAAAATTCCAAGGGATTGGCGCTCTTCTGGTTCTCCGGTCGTAAACTCCTTTTCCTCCAGCCTGGTGATTACCCTCACTTGAGTAAAAATATCCAACTTATTCGAAATAAGCCTGAGCAGCAATATCCTCCAACCTAGAGTGAATCCTAATTTAACATACACCAATCCAATAAGAAGGAACATGTTTCTTGGCGTTCATCCTTGATCTATTGCATTTCCGAGTCAAATTCAAGGTTTTTCTAATCAAATTTCCGATTATACTATAGATAAAGAGAATAAATTAATGTATTTTTTTAAAGTTTACGTAAAAATTAAAATATGTTGTACAAAAACATTGGTAAGAATGAAATACAATAAATGAACGAAGTAGTTGCTCGAGTCAACATTGTCCTTATATGACTTGACTTCAAATTTGATTAAAAACAAGTACCCTTTCTTTGATCAATTTCGGCAAACCACCGGGACGAAGCACATCAAATCGCTCCTGTAAATTAGCCAGATAAAATTCGACCGAGCAAGTATTGTTTCTTTTAGTATAATAAAGAATAAATTTACTATTGACAATTAATTTGATTTGCCTGTTGGTCTCTTCAATAACCTTGCCATTCCAGGTTTTTCAACTACTCCAACCCGCCCATCAGCGGTATGAATCAGATGATGCCACCTTTCGCCTCGCCGAGTCAGCATCTTCCCAGCAATGTGATGCATCACCCGATGCTCCACAGTTTCAATCCTTCTTTGGACTCCACCATCAATTTGCCACCATCACTTCCTCAGCCCCTACCGAGGAGCCCGAGGTGAATCACGGTCTCACTTTGAGACGCCCAACTGTACATATAAATAAGTAAATATACCTGCTCGAATATTTAGACCATTTATTTTAGAATTATTGTACTCTAAATACACGGTTCTATGATACCTTCATGTTGCGTTGAGGAAACTGCGAACGATCAACAAATGATGAAGGTATAAAAAGAAAAAACTGGTTCTTTGTTGAAAAGAGGAAAAATGTCTCAAACGTATTACCTAGTCAGAGTATTGAAGGTGATCAAGTCAAAACACAAATTAAGTCTCGAAGAAGCTTGAGCTTCAATCTGGTCAATAGATTTCACAAGCATTTGATTTGATTTAAGTTTGTATGTACTTATTCCTATTGCGTTCTATTATACGATTGTGCCTGAGAGTTCAAATTATGTAAACCTCATATCCATTATAGGTACGAAAAAAGCAAAATATTATGAGTTGGTAGGTAGGTAGGTAGATATTGGTGAGTTCGGCGTGCGTGCGCATGAACACAAGGCCTCACCAGAAGGCGTGAGTTTCAGCCATGGTGTGTCAAATGGAGGATGGGTTGTGGGGGATTGCGGTCATGGAAGTTTTAATAGATAAACCAAACTGTATGGTTAAGATAGAGTAGTTATCAAGATGAAGAAAGAGATCACTCACCATTGGGTTAACCAAATTGTAGGGATTGTGGACAAGGAGTGCCAGCTGCAGAGAGCTAATCAAAGAAGAATTGTGGGGGCCCTAGATATAGAACTGAGGAGAGTAAATTAACAAAACCGGGGATTGGGCAAACGGAACGCCAGCTAAAGTGAATAAACAAGAAGATATTCCATACATACAACCTGAAGGAACTCATCTAATGGAAAACATGTTTCCACGTCCCTCCTTCATCCCAACTTTAGAGCTTATTCCAATTATCGCCTCCAAATTATAATTTCTCTAGCCAGTCGTCATTGTCCGTATGTATCTTGAATAATAAATATCCTGTCTTTGACAAATGCGAAACTAAATTCGACAATTTAATAATGAAATGAACGATAAATTGAATGTGGGACACTTGAAAACATTACAACATTATTCCTTTTCTTGATTTTCACTTGCTTAGCGGAACTTGCCTAGCGAATACCGTGCCGAAAACGCATCTTATGTTTTACAATCAGGAACTAAACAATATTGATTAACACACTTCAGGCAAACGAAAAAAAATCTTTTATTTGGTTTCTCATTTTGAGAGCGGTTTTCAAATTAGATTCAAAACCTGCAAAGGATTGCGATCAAAACATTAAAAAAAAAAAAAAAAAAAAAAAAAAAACTAGTAAGACCAGTAAAAGGAAGGTGAATTGGGAACTAAAGTTCTTCATCGTATCATGAGCCATATGTATCAGTTGTGTTGTTTTCTAAATGTATTTATTGTATGAATGCACGAAGCCGAGAAAACTCTAAAACTCCCACTATCTAAGTTGGCGATCGATCAAAAGCTTGGATAAAAAAAGCCCCCCGTGAATGAATTCAAGGGAAAAATGTAGAGAAAAATGATAAGAATTATTGCGGACGTGACCTCGTACAATCCTGATGAGCAAAACTCGAAGTGGCCAAGGACCTGCTTTTCACGGAATTAAAGAACCAGCCGAGGTTAAAAATATGACGTAAATTATCCAGCTCTCTTTCAACGATACCATTCAAGTCGATTCAAATAAAAAACCCATCAAGGGCTGAAATTCGGGTCGATTCTCGTGATGCCCATTAATTTGTCGCTCGTACTTCTTCTCGAAGCTTTTGCGAACCTCCTAGATGAGCGGTCGTCGATGTCATCAAGTAATTCGTGCATTCTTTCTTTGTATCTGTAATAAACAAGGTGTTGCTTAATATGGCGAAATAAAAGAGCTGTTTCCAATAACGCGTTCAAGATGAACTTACATTTGGCTATCTGGATTGTTCTCTTCGTTGCGACAGAGTTCCAATTTTTTTTCCAAAGATTTAATCAGCTCGCGATTCGGTTGGAAAACATCGGAAGGTTTCGACATGATTCGAATTTCTGCAATAGACGTTGACGTTAAGCAAAAAACCACTTATAAATGCGTTAATTTGACACGATCTGCTGCACTCACTTCTGACGGCCTCTATGAGATCAGTGAGGCGAGTGGGATCACCTCCAAGGAGCGTTTGAGTAACGTAGCTGTCGAGATTTTCTTGATTTTTACTGGCCGAGTGGAGTATGGCAGCAAGGGCGATTTGTGAAGGCGAATATAAAAGGCAGGCATCCGTTAAGTACAGTTTTCAGTGAGTTCGTCGATACCAGCTCTTAGTTTATCCGCGTTGTTCAAGCTACTCCTCACCTTCAAAAGTAAACGAAGTGATGAGAACAAAAGAAGGAGAAACAATTTTTGACAGATTATAGCTACAAATTGGAATGATGAGAGAAATTTCTGCCATTCAATGGGAATTTCCATGAATCGCCGCTGAGTTTCTCAGATAGATTTTGATACTTATTGAAAATCATCTACTTTCACCTAACGGCCATAACGGTAAAGTATTTCCAACCAATTGAAAGAAAAGCATTTTTACGAAACAATACAAAATAGTGCATCCTCCCCCTTATAGTTTTATTTACGTGTTGCTCAACACATAGCCAATCATCAATTAGAATAACATTAATTTTGGCCCGGCAACCCCTCAAAAATAAACGGGTTGGTTATTCCTCGGACCAGGCGCATGGAGATTAATTTCTTCAACATGGGAAAATGGGGGAAACAGTGGGTGTGGCGGGTCCCGGACCCATTCCAATCGATTCAGGGTCCAAAATTTTTGGGCGAATCGGAGAGATAAACTTTTTGCATGAAAACATAGGTTGATTATTCAAGGAATAACCAACCAAAAGTAAACTTTCCAGCACGATTTCTGCATCCTTTTATTAATCTAGTTTAGTTATTAGTTTACAAGGGAATTCAAATTCCATGAAAATTCAGAAAAAAGTAGAAAATTATCATAAACAAAAACATTGGGCGGTGTTTTCCTTTGGATGGCAGTCATTCCCAGAGCCACATAGTCAAGGAAATCTTGGCTGAAATCTTGACACAATCTCACACGATAAATTGTTATATAAATAGGGTACGCTTTGAGATGGATCAGAAACTATCTGGAAGGATGATGTCCAATGTGTCCAATGCGTCAAATTGAATTGATCGTTAGGCGCTTTTTAGGACAAGGTGATTTCGGAATCCCTCAAGGTACCATGCTGATGCCATTTTTTTAGTGCCCAACGCTATAGGAAGCTTGTTCATACCAGGATAAGTAATGTTATTTGCCAACAAGTTTTGTACTTCACTTCAGATACCTTGACCGAGATTTTCTAGTCCCACGACCGTTAGTGGATAGTTGAGAATAAGTTCTAACCATAAGCTTAGCTAAAACCTTTAATACTCCATTCTGTTTGGCGTATACTTCATTGACCACAAGCGATCTCACATTGCCATTACAAGATTACGGTGTGAATCAGTTGACTGCACATCTAATCCTTCAATATTGAGGGAGGTCCAAGCAAAATATTTAGGAACTTATTATGAGAGTAATATGAAATCAGGAAAGCAAATTGAGGTTGTTGAAAAAGGATTACGGAAGCTCATTCACGTCTTCTCCCGTTTGAATAAAATTGTTTCTCCCGCTGAAATTAAAATTCTGTATTTTTCATCTGGTCCAATATGTTATTCTATATAGCCTACTTGGTTGGGGGAGAGCGTACCCTACGGTCCAGCCGATCCTCACCATCCAGAAATCCACTGAATCCAATGAAATGGGTTTCAGAACGATTGGCACCCACTGGAAGAGGTTATGGGTCAAAATGGGTATCTATTACCCATTTTGAATATGTGCTTTTGAGATTTCTGGTACCTAGGCATTTAGGGTATCATTTTCCACTAAATTTTGGACGCTGAATCCAATTAAATGAATCCCGGAACGATTGGCGCCTTCTGGATGAGTTTATGGTCAAGGTGGGTGCCTATCTACCCATTTTGAATGTGTTTTCGACATTTCTGGAACCTAGGCGTGTGGGGTATCGTTTTCCACTAAATTTTGGACCCTGAATCGATTGGAATGGGTTTGGGACCCACCACATCTACTGTTTACCCATGTTGAAGAAATGAGTCTTCATGCGATGCGCCTGGTCCGAGAAGTAACCAACCCGTGTGTATGAATTTGCAGCGTTTTTTCAAAAGGTCTAAGAATATTAAAAAAGCTTCCCTATGGAACTTCAGGATAAGTTGTAAAAACACCGACCAAAATTAGGTTTTCTAGGAATAATTTGGTATCACAGGTACCGACCCGTCTCCCCAACACAGGAATTACACTCTTGGGGACTAATTCATTACAATTGGTCCTGTATTTATGTAAAGGAAAATTTTTTCTTTTTTTCTGCCTATGCGCAAATTATGACTTGATCGTTCAGGAGCCGTTGTTCTTTTCAAAGGATTAAAAAAATTGCTCACTTTGATATCAACGAGGAAACCTTCTATCGGCCTGAAGGGGTTGTGGACGGTCAGATGGTAGTTGAGCTGCTGCATCAGGAGGAGCTCGTTGTTGATTATGATGTCTGCTGCCTTTTTCTGATCTCCTTTTATATTATTGACGAACTGAGTGATTGAAACGTTGAATTCCTCCACCTTGCAGGCCAAATATACGCAGGTTACTCTGAAATAACGGGTTGAACATACTCAAGTCCTTGTAGTCAAGTTTTTAACTACACAAAAAAAAAAAAAAAAAAAAAAATTCTTACAAGATTTCTTTAGGATGGAAATCCATGACAGAGTTGTTGAGGTAGAACCGTTTGAAATAGTTGAACGCAGTGCCAATTACTGCTTTTGGCATAGGAGGCTGGAATCTCTTGCACAAGTCTCTCATCATAGAATGCTCGTAGTATTTGAGTAAGGTTTTCTCTTCTTCAGCAGTCAGCGTCGGTTGAGCGGCAGGCTAAACACACGACATGAAGTATAGTAAGTTCGATGGTGGAGCAAACCCTCGGTAGACGAAGAAAGAAAACCATTCACATAAATGTTGATAACAACATCAAACCTCATACAAATCAAATAGAACTCACCCCTAATCGTTCAACGTAGCTTTCTATGTAGTTTTTATTAGCTTCCATCCTGAGTGTGTGGAGTTCGGCTTCATCTTTGAACATCCAATGTTTCCTCTGAGAGCTCGTCGGAAACATTTTTCCACTTAGAACCGACTAAATTTGACCAATAGAGATTGAAAACTGTACTGAGTGCCTCACAAGAGAACTACCGAGAAAGGTAAAATCACCGAACAGATTTCCATTCACGTTGTTTACAAGTTAACATGCTTGCGAGATACGATGTCAATCAAAGATGAAGCTGAAGCTGAATGCGGACAACGAAACTAGAAGAGAAGAATCGGATTGTAACGAGAGCCTTCAAACGCACACGCTGCAATATGACTGTTCAAGAGTGTAGCAAAATTGCCTATCTCAAGAAAAGTCGGGAGTAGAGGTAAATTGATTACACATTTAATAGGCTTAAACAAGCTTTTCTTAAAAAATAGATGGAAGAGGTTTAATCCCTAAATTAACATCACATAAAGACATGAAATTAATCATAGTAGTATATCCAGTGAAAAAATTAAATGATTTATAATTAATGAGGTAAGATTATTTTCAAGTTGAATACATATTATATCAATTATACCTAAAAGCTTGCGTGAATTCCTGGAAACCCCAAATTCTCAGGTAATTTATGACAAAAATAGTTCCCAACGTCGACTGTACCGCACTCTCCTGATTGTGGGCGGCAACATTACGTGTAAAACAGTTGGAGATTTTGATGTTTTAAACAAAGGTCTGTAAGTGATGGTTGATTGGTGAAACTACAATAGGTGGCTGATTTCTTCGTAAGTAGGATGGAATGCGATGAAGTAATCATTAATTTCTACAAAGTAAAGATACCACCAATTCTGAATAAATTGAAATAAATAAGATCCTTGAGAGAACACCAGTTATCATAATTTGTTATAATTTATATGAGTATTTGTCTTATTTGTGTAACGATGATATCATTATGTATATTATATTCATAGAATCGGATCCCCAAACTACATTGAAGCGATTATACGTATCCTTATCTGCAGGCAGAATAAAAAACGCTGCAAATTCATTCACAGGGAATTGGTTATTCCTCGGATCAGGAGTATGGAGACTTATTCCAATCAATTCAGCGTCCTAAAATTTAGTGGAAAATGATATCCTACACTCTAAGGTACCAGAAATCTAAAAAACACACATTTGAAATAGATCAGCGTCCAAAATTTAGTCGAGAATGACCTCATGATTTAGTTGAAATGAACCTCACACGCTTAGATCGCCATCAATCTCGAAAATTCATTTTTTGTAATACACATTTTTATATTTATATAAAACGGGAATATTGTTAAATTTTAGTAGTACTTATTGAGAAAATATAATTTTCTATAAAATAAAGTACTCGTCCGGAATTTTCAAACTATACCCGGTGTAGTTGGGGCACAGTGGGGTGTAATTGCATTCTCCTCTTAATGGACACAAAAATTGCTAAACACATGAAAATATTGATCTTGAAAAACTGGGAGAATTCATAGAGGAAGAGAGGGAGAGAAGCTCTTTTTTAATGATTGCTGTGGATGTATTTCGTTCGTGTGTGTGGTCTTCGGAACAAATTTCAGAATATTTAAATTAATAACGGAACAACTTTTACGGAATACTTAAAATTTGCAACATTGGCCACAAGTCCATTCTCAAAATTCCCATTTTAACCCATAATCTGCGTCCGTTTAAAGCAATGGAATTGTTATCCATGACCCACTGGACGGGGATGGACGCCCATTTAATTTATACTTAAAAAGAAAAAAAAATCTTCGGATTTAACTATCAATTAATTTAACATCTGAACTATTCGTTAACCATGCGTATTTGAACTAGGGAGGGCATCAGAAATGCTTTTCAGGGCATTTTTTTTTTTATATGCACACACACGAACAAAATACATTCACAGCAATTATCAATGTGGAATCATTCATGTTTCTGGATATTGACAAATTGAGACGTTAAAGGTTTCGGGAGGAAATTGTTTTCGTCTTTGAACAGGGGTGATAATGAAACATGAATAATAAACAAATAGGTTATTAATTTTCAATCTATGCCGGAAGAACGACATTAGTTTGCCTCTCAACAAAAACGAAAATGGGAAGGTTCATGGCGGCAAAACTGTTTATCTTCGTGGAAATCAGCATGAAAAGTCTTGTGAGAGAAGTAGTTCTCAGTGAGCGTGAAATACCTAAATAAAGTAGTTACCATCGCTCTTTCCCGTAGATAATTATAAATGTCTAACATTTATGGTAAAATAAACTTGAAATCGACTAAAATGATGTGATTACATCTCAAATTAATGAAAAAGTAGTTGGTTTTAAAAAAAGGAAACGGTGGAAAGTGTCACATGTGACAAAGTGCCTCGCGCGTGAACTGCCACACATAAATTCTTTTCGAATTTATTAGCAGATTGCACCGTCGGTAATTAGCTTCCTACCACTTGAAATACGATCCGTGGCCATGCAACAATAAGCTGCCCCGATGCAGGGCTTACTTTTAAATCGTCCATATCAACCACAAGGGCCGCTTGGGGATTCCTGAGTTGGAAAATTCCATGAAAGCTGAAATCAATTGAGAGATTTTGTATCGGTCTAATTCAACTGTTGTAGAATCAATGAAAGGAAGAGAGATCCCTTGAGGGGACTTGATGAAACACGAGGGCAAGACGGAAAGAAAGAAACTTTTTACGCAGTTTTACGTCTGTCCGCTTTTTGGTTATCAATAATTCAAGTTCAGAGCGGAAACGGCTTGCTGTTTGAATTAATGATTTTAACAAGAGACAGATAAGTGGGTAGATGACCGGCACCCAGAATTTCTTTGATAAATGGACGAAAACGTAACAATCGGTTAAAGGTTACACTGGCCTGGTTCAAGAGCCATTACAGACGCATAACAATTAATGAAGGTGCTACTGTAAGTTCGCCCTCAGGCCATCTTTCCTAATTACAGGCCGCTCATTCAGATCAGGAGTTGGTGGCTACGAGGAAAAAACCAGAAACATCCCCGGAGGATAACAAGCGACACAGGATTGAAAACAGCAGCGCAGTTTTTATGTTTTCCGGTCCATCTCATGTGTTCCATCTTTGTGTCGGGATGGCAGAAAAAACATTTTATCCGAACACCCTCGTCCCGTCATGTTTTGAATTTCAAAGATCGGCCCACGGATAGTCAGATTCATGCTCCGCTACACCACCCACGCCAGTTTGAGGAATTCGACCAATTTTGGCGCCGACATAGGTATCCAGGCAGAGAGCATGTACAGACCTAGTCAGAAGCCGGAATTCTCTATCGATGGAATCTTCCTCTGCAGTGTGCAATTCAAGTTTCGATCTGGTGAGGACTAGAGTTTGTCCTTTATAAACATTTGGGATAGGTTGTAAAGAAATTTACGAACATTTGGCCTTCCTTCAGACTCCCAATAAGAGTTGAAATGTAATCATTTCTTCGAACGATGATTTTTCCCCAATTTCTTTCAACATGATAAAGTAGTATATTTCGCTAGAAAGAAAAACTGTAGTCCGATGTTTTTACGTTGTAATTCGCGATCGTGTTTCCAACTATGAGTAATGGGTATGGCTTTATCGATAACGATTGCCCGCAATCGGACAAGGAAATCGTCATCCCGATTACCATTAGCAATCAAAATTGATTAAATAGTAATTCAATCAATTTTTTTCATACGATGACTATTTAAAAACGTCCACCGTCCGGGCCAAGAACGGATTTTGAAATTCCCCGATAAAAGTTAAATTTCACTCATAGTATTACCCAACTCATAGTCAGCCTAATCGCTCAAAACGGATGCTGTATATGGATAAGAATGTGTATTTTGAAAAACGGGTTTTGAGATTTTTAGGGGCCCATCTCAATTGATTCGTCATCTATTCAGTGAAAAATGATACCCCTAAACAACTGGTTGTTACAACCACCATAGCAACCCTCCAATAAAAAAATTGCCACTAAGAGCAATATGGCTTTTGGCAACTTTGACGTACTTCAGAACAACAATAACACTTCCATTTGCTCAAAAGCGTATTTACTTTGCCTGCAGAACTACTTCACGATGTCACTGAGTCATGATGTGACATCACAATCATCGGAGAATTCACGTGTATCCATTCAGTTGCACTTAGGCCAACATATATTATGTAGTTTTACCCGTTGTTGTGGGGCTCAAACCAGGAAAAATTTGACTTGCACGTACCTACTCGTACCTTCAAGTCGGTGCGTCGGCTCATTATACTGAATTCAACCGAAGTCAGGTATTTGGCGTGGTAGTGTGGAAACCAGCACAGCAGGCTCGGAGTGATTCTTACTTGGAAAGGGGAGTGGTTGGGCAGATATCTCAAACCGCAAGAGGTCCGTCCATCTCATTGTGTCTCTCTTATCTCTTGTTCTCCTTGTTATTTCACCGTAGAGGTCTCGGGTTTGTGAGCCAGATGCAACGTGAAGTACGCAGCCACGTCCGCGTTATCCATCTCAATCCGGTTCATCGCCTCCTTACCACTTTTCAACGTCTCTCATATCATAGTATTGGTATGCTCAGTGAAGCTCCTACATTCACTTCATTCGGAGTTCAGAGCATGAGAGCAGATTTATCAGCTTTTCATTGATTCGTTTTTCATCGCTCATCATGCAGCATTTTACAGAATGTCTAATGAATAGAATCTCAATCCCTACCTTTTAATCAGTATACCGTGAGTAGTGAAGCAAACTGATGCAAACACCAGCACAAAAGCATTTTGAAGGGCTTACCACGTGCAAGAGACATCGTACAAATGGCGATTGGAGTAAGGAGAAATTCAGGTGTTTTCAGCAATCAAAGTAAAAATAAACCTAAACAAAAGCGATCGCGAGGAGAGCAACAGTTTGACAGGTCGAGTCAAAATGAATGAAAGTACAACCTGAAATTAAACTAAGTCCGCCCTGTAATTAGGAACCTACCAGCGAACCGAAACGTCGCAGCCGTCCGTTTTGAAAATAATACCCACCGCTAACTTTTAGTGCTTGGAGGGTAGGTATGTTCTATTGGGCTCTTGACTTGACAGTGCAAACACGGAAAGAACAGGAGTTGGGTGGACCAGTGTTTAGATGGCCCTCTTCCAGCCAATCGGCATCAACCAACACTAGCATGTGAGGAAAGAAGTGAAAAGTGTTAAACCCAAAAAACCTTAGCTGTGCAGAATTCAGAACTAAGGTCAATTAAAAAAAAAAAAAAATAAAAAATTGAAATCGAATATGTCATGAATACATCTTAACTGTAACTAAGCAGTGTTTTCCTATTTGCCCACAATACTTTGCCACACTTCATGTCATTCATCATCTCCAATCAACGAATAAATCAACGCTTTGTTTTGTGGTGAACCCTTGATTTCAAATCATTGAACTGATTGCAGATTGCTAATCAACTGGTAAGAGTACCACTAGTACCCTCGGATGATTCGACAGCAAGTCATTTGCTATCTAATTCGCATTCAATTTAGACTTTAGACAAGTTTATAGAACCGGGGGTCAATAGGTGAAGATGAGGGGCATGTTGAACTCAAATGTTGGTGGTGAGGAGGGAAAGGGGTAGCAACAGGATCATGTTGCCATCAAATTAGGCCGATCAACAGAGCAAATTGCAGTCACGCTAGTAGGAAATGACAGTATAGAAACAAAATCATGTACCGAAATGTAAGCCCCAGGCTTGCTGCCTCCATAAGGCCAGAAGGGAGGGGGCATGCGCCAGGATGCGCGCGCAGCTCCTGCCTAGACATTGCATTTGGAAGAGCTCCAGCACTCACTCATTGCATGGAATAAGTATTATTCCATAAGTATTTATTAATACTTATTCCATGACTCATTGCCAAGGCGCCCAACTGGGCAGTCGTTGCTGAGGCGCCCCTCGTCGCCGAACATGTCGGAGTCATTTATATTTTGTAACCTGTCGTGCAAGTGCAACTCACTCAGTCCATCCTGGCTTTGTCCTGTGCTCGCTCTGAAGTGAACTCTGCTACCTTGCTGAAGTCGACTGAAGCTGTAATATTGTGTTCCCATGAGATAAAGGACTCAAGTTAATTAAGCCTCATGTGTACCTTTGGGACAGTGCCCCCTCCTGTTTTCCTTGAGTCGACGCCGTTTTTGTCAGCGGTATCGTTGCACTTGCTCATTAAATTGTATTTCATGTATATCATAATTTCATGTATCATGTATTAATTGTATTTTATGCTCCACATGTTGTCTAATTTACTTTGTCGAATTACTTTGTCTTGTATCAATTCTAGCCCAGGTTGAGGCATATTCTCCTTTGCAACGTGTCCTTGTTTTCAATTATAATTCATTTGTATCAATGTATTTTATGCTCATCCTTGGTATCCCTAGTTGCTCAGTCGTAAGTCTTGGACTTACATCCCGTATCCTCTCGCTAGGTCCCTTCCAAATTCTCCGAAGAAACCCGAATTAAATTATAGTAAATTCAAACACATTTTAATTCGAGAGAGGCTTACAGAAAGTAAAGAGGAAAGGCAGTAAACAACAGGTCCTTTAATTATTTCCCGGTGTGAATTGGTCTTAATCAGTCGTGCTCACAATCGGCTGCAATTTGTTCGATATGTTAGTTTTATGTTTTGATTTAACTAAGGTTGTGGTGTGCAAGTCATTCTTTCAAGAATCTCAAGATAGGTAATTAGAAAAAAGGGTGGACCTTCCTCTACGAAAAAGTACTTATTTCAGCCTCCATAACGATGTTTCCAATTTTCAGCGAAAAAAAACTGTTAGTTTTGTGAGTCCCTTTGTTCGATATTATCTGTTCTGTTACTTTTCGGTCATGATGCTAAAAAATAGTAACACGCATTTTAATATCCAAATCCGATGCAACGTAAAATAATAAGCCAGTAAAATAAATTGTTATCAAACTCCAAGTAACTGACAAATTGATGTACTAATTCTGCGGAACCTTCAACTACCTTGTGACGGGTGATTCCCCAAGACGACCGTTGAAAACTTGATGTTGGCTCTTTTAGATTCTTCGAACACCGTCGACAGGGTTTTTTCTTACACGAAGAAATTCGTCGAATCGCAGCTTCTGTTACGCAAATTACTCGTTTCACATTCTATAATTATCATCTTTCGTCGAAAATCAGCTCTTTAGCAATTCATCGCAAAAGATAGGTCGAATTGGGAGCATATTCGGTCGGTTATCGTACCGTGTATTTTTTTTTCTTTAAAAAATAGAGTTAAGATACACGACTTTGTCAACCGAACGAAAAACGAAAATGAATGCCGTGTTTGGAAGGGGTGCGGGAAGGGGGGGGGGATTCCCAAGTTCCTTGCTCGGTTTCTTGGAGTCAGCCCAACCTTCTAATTGATTATTCATGAAGGCTCCAAGGGCACTGCACTGCCCCGAGGGAACATGGCGACTCGGC